>JAVYIG010006766.1:0-112053 GCA_035222895.1 Strongylocentrotus droebachiensis | reverse complement strand
CTAGTTGTAGTCTGCAATCACAAACCCTGGTCAGTCGTAAAAGAGAGTGTGCACTATAAGACTACCATATGCCACGTACTATAGCTGCTCCTGACCTATATTGGTACAACCAGTAGGAACCAGTAGATAGCTGGGCTAGGCTTCTCTCAAGGCACAATGATTTTTTGATAAAGTGTCAAATTAGGGTCTGTGCTTGCAGACTAGCCTAGTTGGGCAATCCCGAACACACACGTACACACACACACAATCGCTGCGGTCTAGACATGCATAATTCAGTAGGAAATCGGGTCTCATGAATATATAATTCAGATCACTTGTCAAGAGGCCCTCCGCGCGGTTTCTCTGACTCGCTTCGCTCGTCAGAATTTAGAGACTCCAACAGCGCGAGGGCATCGACAAGAGGCTAGGTAGCGAGTGGAGATTGATTGGAGATCGAGAGAAAGTCGGAGAGAGGGAAAGGGAAAAGGAGAAAGAAAGATCACGAGCGAGTGAGGGAAGGAATAAATATGATAATAACTTGGCTTTCGTGAAGAAGGGAGTAATTAAATCAGGAATCAGGGGTACTCATCGATCTCTACCGCTGTACTCACTATATTTCGACTCAACATCCTCAGTTTCAGTCAACATAAACAGACATGGTAATTTTCTTGATTTCACAGCATAAACATTTGTTATGCACTTACCCCCCCCCCCCCTTTTTCGGGGGGGGGGGGGGCTATAGACAAAGAATAATTGTGCTAGTTAGAATTAAATCGATACCTAGTTGGTATAGGCCTATCCCGAGTTGAGCAAATTCTGATATGCGTTGGGCCGAGCTGTTAAGCACTTACTGTAATCGAAAATTTTGCTGGCGAATATATTTTAAGTGGAGGGGGAGGGGCGGGGAGAAAGGGGGAGGGAGGAGAAAGGGGATGATTATTCGATTCTCCTTGGCCCCTAGATTTTATTTTGTTGTTTCTAGACAATCTGAGGTCCATTCCCAGGGAAGGTCATAATTGCATGGCCTTCTTACAGTCACGCCAATTAGTACGGTGGGGGGGGGGGGGTGGGGGGGTCAAATTCACCGCAGTAGACTCCGATGGTAGGTTGGATGGATCGATGAATCGATAAAAAAACATTCTCCTCTTGATTTCATAATTTTATATTTCCAAAAAATAGCGATAGTATTCACACACTATATTCTATTCGAGCTACCAGACAATCCTAAAAATATATCTACACCCACTCCATATCCAATAATTGAACTAAATCGTACTGTTTAATAATCAATTGCAATGACTGTCTGGCGGTTTTGGGCAAAATGAGCAGAAACTATCCTAAACTCATGTATCCGCAAACAGTTGCAGGCGTTTGCAAAACAGTCGTAATCGTTTGCAAAAAAGTCGTAAGCCTGTGCAAACGGTTGTAAGACGGTGTCGCTCTTTGTTATCGCAAGTTCTCTTTCTTTCGCCAATACTAGCGACCTCGTTACCATATGGTTCCTTTATAAAATCGACCCTTAGAGTACCAGGAGTTATCAAAAGGTCTCAAACGTTCACAAATAGTGGCAGGGGATTGGCAAATAGTTCCTAATCTTCGCAAAAACTGTCGGTAATATTTGCTTACGGTCGCTAATAGTCTGCCTTTTTCAAACACTTTCGGAAACATTCGCTCAAATGTTGCTAATTGTCGCCTAACGTCACTAAAAGTCATTGATTTTCGCCAACATTCGTCAGAAAAGTTGGCGAATCCAAATTCGCAACGTTCGTAAGCATTTGCCGCTCAGTTAGATAAGGCCTTTAGCACATACTTAAAAATATAATTATCATTATCACACCTAAGAATTATATGGGAAATATAAAAATCATCGTTATGATTTAGAAAAATTTGAATTGCAAATAACGTCTTCCAAAAACGACATTGTTCTGATCTGAATTCATTTATTCTAACATATATAAATACCTTCTAAAATATATCAACGATTTTTATCACTTGTTCAAGCTTAATAAGTTAAGTATTTATATGCGTGTACATCTTTGCAAGTTTTATGATCAAAGCTTGATCGTTACAAGTTGTATCGTCAAAACTTGATGGAGACGTTCAATTTTAGTCAAGTACTCAGCTATCAATGCGCCAATTCGTCTTTATTTTAGTGGAGTCTTAAGCATCGAACTCGCTTTGAAAAAATTCAAACTTTTTTACATGTCACTTGTTTGAACCATCGACGGAGGGCTTCCAAGCAAAGGCATCTCGCTTCAGCGTTGGTCAACAGGTAGATCACTGGCTGTAGGCATGCACTGCTCCCTGATAAAATGTCCAGGATATTCGTTGCAGTAGTAGGTAAGGGTATTACGAAAGAGACGACGTAGGGTAGCCATGAAAAATTAAACGAACCTGTTAGAAGAAATACTGTTACGAAACCTTTCAACCCTCTTTTGCGCGACCGATCACGAATCAGGTTGTCGTTTCGTACAACGCGAATTTGCAGATTCTCCGGCGTGTCACTGCGACCACGGTCTTCTGGAAAGTGATTTCGATTCTCCATGTTAACATTTGTTGGCAAGGACACGAGGGTTCTCATGAATGGCTAAAATCTTATTTACTTGACATGCAATGACCAGCAGTCTGATGTAGAATATTGTCGTAAAAAGCATTGTTGCGCAAACAGGAAAGATTTGAATAACGGTGTGAACGATTGAAGCCCACTCAATCTTTACGACATTGTCACGCGTTATGCAACGTTCAACCAAGAGTTTGATTTTTTGTAGAATTTTATTGACTCTTTGACCCCCTCTCGGGGTATGAGAGTACAAACAAACATAAAAGTATAAATAAAAATGCATGACTTATGAATACAATTCACATACATTATACAGTGCGTCCCAGAAAAAACGAAACCGAGAAGTATCGATGTTTTATCATAACTTAATCACAATCATAATTAATGAATGATACATATTTGGAAAGGTTAGAGTCTCTTCTTTCAGTTGATGCTACTCACGTGATGCATATGTCACGCATGAGTGATTTAAAGCAGTTTGAAGGAAGGAAACCAAAAAGACATTTGGCGGGCGGTATCTGAATTTCAAAGAAAAATTCATATTTCTAGAAAGTTCATCTTCTGCCCTTTCATATGATACCTCAATCAAGAAAAATGAGCCAGGAAAAACAAAGTTATGTTTGTTTAAAGTAGCCCTTACATTTTCATAATTTTAACAAACGAATTCGTTTTCACTGGGTGCCTGCCGTAGCAAAAAGCAGATTTGACAAAAGACTTAACTCCGTTTCGTTGACAATCAGCCATGCATGAAGACCCTCGTCTACGGCTGATTGTCAACGAAACGGAGTTAAGTCTTTTGTTAATTTCGTTTATTGATACGGCAGGCAGCCAGTGAAAACGAATTCGTTTAATAAAATTATGGAAATGCAAGCACTACTTTAAACAAACAGAACTTTGTCATTCCTCGCTCATTTTTCCTGATTGAGGTGTCATATGAAAGGGCAGAAACTCAACTTTCTAGAAATGTGAATTTTTCTTCGAAATTCAGATACCGCCCGCCAAATGTCTTTTTGGTTTCCTTCCTTCAAATTGCTTTGTATCACTCATGCGTAAAATATGCATTATTTGAGTACCATCACATGAAAGAGGAGACTCTAAGCTTTCCAAATATGTATCATTCATTAATTATAGTTGTGATTAAGTTATGATAGAACATCGATACTTCTCGGTTTCGTTTTTTCTGGGACGCACTGTACATAGATAATGACACAAAGATAAAAACGATAATAGGTATATAGTGTATGAAAGTACAAACATGAACAATGAACCAACTAGTAAACACAAATTATATATAGAAATCTACATGTACATGTACATGTACAATGAATGTAGATAGTGACAAACTGACAATAATAAAAGGATAACTATAATGCAGTCTATTTACAAGCTAAATAGTAAACAAAGTAGGCTGTTTCACTATCCTACCGCTACGAGTACGTGTAGGTTCAGCTCTAATTGTACTTCTTGAAATGCTTGAACTATCTTCTTTCTCTGTTTTTTGATTAAATTTCAACATAATAAGGCGGGTAAATCTCGCTAAATTCTTCAACTGAGAAGTGCTTCTAGTATTAAAAAGTTCTGCCATGTGCATAGCACTTGGGAGCTTAGACTTACAACACTTTTTTGATAAATATAAACATCTCTCCCTTTGAAAAAACGGACAAACAAAAATATAGTAAAATTCATCTCCTATATCAGTAGACAGGCAGAGTGTGCACTGCATATCACAATGTGGTGTGTTCGCATCAAACCGACCTTTGTTTACAGGTAATTTATGTGATCTACACCGAAACTTATGCTAGGAGTCCACTGGGCCAGCGCCAGTTGGTGCCAGTTTGCGCCAATGCAATTTACTGTGGCGCCTAGTGTCGCCAATAAGGTGCCTAGTGGCGTGTAGTGGCTCAAATTGCCTCCCAACTGGCTCGTTGTGGCCCGTATGCTAGGAGTCCACTGGGCCGGCGCCAGTTGGTGCCAGTTTGCGCCAAATATTATGTGATTGGCGCGTAGTGGCTCGCTGTGGCGCCGAATTAATGTCCGCTCGGCATGTGTCGCCAAGTGGAATAAACTGGGTGCCATATGGCGTACGCCAAATGCCACCCGGCTTGCTCCAAAATGTTGCGCCAGTTTGCGCCAGTTCGCGCCATTACACGGCCATTTGATTCCAAAAATCACCCTGTTGGCGCCATTCGCGCCAATAGACGGCTACTTTGCGCCACTTGGTGATTAGTTTGTGCCAAAGGTCGCCAAATTGGTTTGAACTTGCCGCCGCTTGGCGCTACTTGGCGACTATATAAATACCGGCCATCGGCTACCTGGTTCAGACCCTCCTCAGCTGCTGTATGAACAACATCTCTACTAAAAATATGTCTGAGGCTTTTGATAATGTTGGAGTGATGATGCTGCTCCATCAGAAGATGATGAGAGATGCTGAGGTGGCCACTGCCTATCAACTAATGCTGGCCAATCCTGAAGAAGAAGAGCCTCCTAAGAAGAAAAGGAAGCACAACTGGTGGTTTAGACCCATGCTTCACCCACAGTTGAGGGCCGAACGTGGACAGTACCACACTTTGATGGAAGAGCTGAGGGAGAATGACAGGAGGAAGTTCAAGAACTACACCAGGGTGTCCCCAGAGATGTTTGATGACCTGTTGGTCAGGCTTACACCCCACTTGCAAAAGACGGACACCCACTTCAGGAAGGCCATTCCCCCTGGTCTCAAGTTGTCCGTCTTCCTGCGCCATCTCGCCACTGGGGCCACCTATGCCGAGCTGTCTTACAACTTCCGAGTGGGCAAGGAAACCATCCAGAAGTTTGTCCCTGATGTAGCCAGAGCGATAGTGGATGACTATGCTGCAGAAGTCATCTCCCTCCCCACAACCAATGAAGGCTGGCTTGAGGTTGCAGGTGATTTTGAAGCCAGATGGAATCTTCCTCACTGTCTGGGAGCTTATGATGGAAAGCACATCCGTCTCCAGAAGCCCAACAAATCAGGCAGCCTTTACTTCAACTACAAGCAGTTCTTCTCGGTTGTCCTGATGGCTCTGGTAGATTCAAAGTACCAGTTCCTGTGGATCGATGTGGGTGGGGTTGGCCATCAGTCTAATGCCCAGATCTACAACAACAGTGAATTGAAGGAGTGCATTGAAGCTGGCACTTTAGGCATCCCAGATCCAGCTCCTCTTCCCCATGATGATGAAGAGCATCCTATGCCGTACTTCTTCGTGGGAGACGATGCCTTCGCCATGAGGACGTACATGATGAAGCCCTATGGCCGTCGTAACATGGACAAACAGCAGAAGATCTTCAACTACAGGCTGTCCAGGGCAAGGCGTGTGGTTGAAAATGCATTTGGTATTCTGGCTCTGCGGTTCCAGTGCTTCCTTGGCCAGATGAGACAGGAACCAGACACAGTCCGCCTGCTTGTTGAAGCTGCCGTCATGCTGCACAACCTCATCAGGAAGCGCTATCAGGTACTGGACGTTCGCATGTTGGACCAGGAGGATGCCCAGCACAACCTCATCTCTGGAGCTTGGAGAACTGCCGCCATCACTGAGGATTTAAACAGGCCCATCAGGGGGAACAGGGACACTGAGATTGCCAAACGCCACAGGGATACGCTCAAGTATTACTTCAACAGTGCGGGAGCGGTTGCATGGCAGGATAAGATGGTCTAGACAAGAGTTGTAGTACTTTTGCACAGGAGTAAAGACTGTTTAAAAAAACATTGATTGTGATATTGTATTTCACTATGGACTGGTGTGATGCATTGGTAAACAAAATGCTCTTTGTCATATTGTATTGTTGTATGAAAACATTTGTCATATTGAATTGTGTTATGAAAACCTCAACTGTATTACATTGTAATAAAGCCCGATACTCATGACAATTATTTCTTTGTGTTAATATGTCCTATAAATGATAAAGGTGTAGTACTGAAATGTTATTTGTAGAATGCAAAATTTATTAATGTTTAGCAGTTAAATAAGAAAATGTCTACCAAATATTCCTAAATGTAATTTATTTCCTAAACTGCTAAGTACTTTTGCTGTTTGGTAAATTATTAAATAGCAAAAGTAAATAGTAATTTAAGAAAAAAAATACATGCATTAATATTTGGCAGTATTTATTATTTCACTGTTAAACATTTAAGTATTTCTACCAATTGGCCCAGAACAATATATTATTCACAACACCTTTGTAAAAAGACAACAATAAATCACAAATGACATTTTTTATGGTATTTTAATGACATAATAAAAATATGCATACATCACACACTTACAAAAAACAGTCACCCAACTGTCCGATCACATTCATGAACACATTAAAGCCCCATGAATCAGGGGTGATAGTGAGCACTAAAAAAAAAAAATTGTTTTCCCCCTCAACCACGCCCCCCTTGAGTAAAAAAAAAGAAAAGGATTCGCGGGGAAAAAATGGCATCTAACAACATTCCCCCCTTTCGAGTAAGAAAATTGGGAAACAAATAGGGCAAAATAGGGAAGAATAGAAAAATTAGGGGGGAATCGGGAGAATCAGGATAAAATAGGGAAGGAAAAACTGCGTGGAGGTGTTGTCGAGTCGAATCTTGAAAGTTGTGTGAGAAAGTCCTTGTTGTTGATGTTGTTGTTGTTTGGTATTATCGGCGTTTCATTCCTTTTTTTAGAATATTTACGCCTTTCACTTTTTGTTCTCTTTGTTCTTTTTTTGGGGTACTATTCGTAAATTCCTGGCGGGCAACCAGGTGGCATTTGGCGCGAAGTAGTCACCAATCGGGTGCCGTTTGGCTCGCGCCACTGCACATTTGGCGCACTTTGGCTCGTAGTGGCGCAAACAAGGTGCCACTTGGCGCGAAATCTCATTGGCGCAACTTAGCGCGCGCCATTACATTCCAGTGGATTCCAATAGGCGGATTGTTTGCGCCAAAGGGCGATATGTTCGCGCCATTTGGTGCCACTTGGCGGACACTTGGCGCTGTTTGCTCGAAGCAAGTGGCGCGACGAAAATTTCAAACATTTTGAAATTTTCTTGCCGCCACATTCCAATTTGGTGCCGTTACGGGCCACCACGAGCCAGTTGGGAGGCAGTTTGAGCCACTACACGCCACTAGGCACCTTATTGGCGACACTAGGCGCCACAGCAAATTGCATTGGCGCAAACTGGCGCAAACTGGCGCCGGCCCAGTGGACTCCTAGCATTACGGCACCAAATTTGAATGTGGCGGCAAGAAAATTTCAAAATGTTTGAAATTTTCGTCGCGCCTCTTGCATCGAGCAATCAGCGCCAAGTGTCCGCCAAGTGGCACCAAATGGCGCGAACATATCGCCCTTTGGCGCAAACAATCCGCCTATTGGAATCCACTGGAATGTAATGGCGCGCGCCAAGTTGCGCCAATGAGATTGGTAGGCCCCAGTGGCGAGATGGCGCAGGAAGACGGACAACTTGAGACCAGGGGGAATGGCCTTCCTGAAGTGGGTTTCCTTCTTCTGCAAGTGGGGTGTAAGCCTGACTAACAGGTCATCAAACATCTCTGGGGACACCCTGGTGTAGTTCTTGAACTTCCTCCTGTCATTCTCCCTCAGCTCTTCCATCAAAGTGTGGTACTGTCCACGTTCGGCCCTCAACTGTGGGTGGAGCATGGGTCTAAACCACCAGTTGTGCTTCCTTTTCTTCTTTGGAGGCTCTTCTTCTTCAGGATTGGCCAGCATAAGTTGATAGGCAGTGGCCACCTCAGCATCTCTCATCATCTTCTGATGGAGCAGCATCATCACTCCAACATTATCAAAAGCCTCAGACATATCAAAATTGTAAATATTTAGTAGAGATGTTGTTCATACAGCAGCTGAGGAGGGTCTGAACCAGGTAGCCGATGGCCGGTATTTATATAGTCGGCACGTAGCGCCAAGCGGCGGCAAGTTCAAACCAATTTGGCGACCTTTGGCACAAACTAATCACCAAGTGGCGCAAAGTGTATTGGCGCAAATGGCGCCAACAGGGTGAATTTTGGAATCAAATGGCCGTGTAATGGCGCGAACTGGCGCAAACTGGCGCAACATTTTGGAGCAAGCAGGGTGGCATTTGGCGCATGCCATATGGCACCAAGTTTATTCCACTTGGCGACACATGCCGAGCGGACATTAATTCGGCGCCACAGCGAGCCACTACGCGCCAATCACATAATCTTTGGCGCGAACTGGCACCAACTGTCGCTGGCCCAGTGGACTCCTAGCATTACAGAGAGTAAAAGCATCAGTTTTATTTAGGGTGAGTAAATAGCTTTCAAATATATGGTTGCCTTTAAATATCCTATAATTTGTGCAAATGCGATTTGACCATACTGCATCTCTCCATTCCTGACCAAAAATATCATTTAGTCTCAGTTTTAGCAAAGAATTAATATTTAAGCCAAATCCACTATTTTGGCCTAGCCAAATATTGGATAGACCAGCTTGATTAAATGTGTCTTCAATAAATTTTAACCATGAGGAAGTAAATTCCAAATGTTCATCTTTATGAATGGCAGAAATGAATTTTAAAAGGACATATGAATATTTGCTATCTTTACCTCTTTTAAAATTCTTGACCAAAAATTAACCATTCTACCCTTCACATGATTCAAAATCAAACCTCGTCCAGTTTCTCCATAAACCATACAGTCTGGAGTATATGAACCTACAGATAATAACGTTCTGAGGAATTTCCTATCGAAAACTTCAATCTGCTTTATATCTTCATGTCCCCAGACTTCACTACCATACAATAAGATAGGCAAAATCAAATGGTCAAATAAATGACATTGAATATCAACTGACAACTGCAATTTCTTCGCTTTAGTCAACATACTGTATAACGCTTTTCTAGCCTGCACTATCTGCTTTGCCATTGCCTTTTTGAAAGTACCATTATAATTAAACTGTACTCCGAGATAAGCAAAATCATATACCACATCTATTTTTGCATGACCATACGTAACATTTGGTAACTTCCTAACTTTCCCTCTGGAAAAAATCATTATTTTAGTTTTACTCGCATTGACTGTTAGGTGCCATGTATTACCATATCTTTGTACTGCATTCAGCGCTACTTGTAATTCGTCAGGGCTTTCTGCCAAAATGATCGTGTCATCAGCGTACAATAAACAAGACAACTTTGAAAAAAGCTCTAATTCGTCACCCTGTCAGGTATTTTGTATTTCTTCGTTTAACATTTTCAAGCCAGGATAAATTTTGGCAATATGCTCTTGAAAGTCATTTAAATAAACAGCAAACAGCAATGGCGAAAGGTTTTCACCTTGCCTAACTCCTACGTTACACGAGAAAAATTCAGACATTGCGCCGTTGACAGAAATACAGGACTTCGCACATTTGTACAAGCTTTTAACAACATTTAGGACTTTGCCATTTACACCTATTTTTAACAATTTAAACCACAAAAACTTTCTATCAATTAAATCAAACGCTTTTTTATAATCTATAAAAGCACAATATAAGCGTTTCCTTTTCTGTAGGTAAAAATCGATAATAGTCTTCAAAACAAACACATGATCAATGGTTGAATATGTTGAACGAAACCCAGCTTGTTCCTCACCTAACATACGATTACTATCAAGAAAGCTAGAAATTCTTTTATTCAAGACTGAGGTAAACAGTTTACCAAGGCAACTTAACAAGGTAATTCCACGATAATTATCTGGATTTGTGTTTTCACCTTTATTCTTAAAAATTGGGATAATCACTCCTATACACCATTCAGAGGGAACGATTCCACTATCTAAAACAATATTGAACAAATCAACAATAACCCTACGCATTTCTAAGGGGCAACTTTTCAAAAATTCATTTCTGATCAAATCTTTACCGCAAGCTTTGGCATTTTTCAATTTATTAACCATTAATTCAACCTCTTCTAATGTGATAGGTTCATTCAAACCATCATTTTGTATCGTCACATTATCAGCATCCAAAGGCATCCTTTCCTCTAAATTATCCTCTGATTTACATACATTTCCTAGAGATTTAAAATGCTGTACAAGATCACCCAAAGAAACATTAACTGCACTTTTAGTTCGACGACCATTACTGTTTAATAAATCCCAAAAGGCTCTAGGGTTTCCTTGTTTTTTCAAGGACCGTAAAGAGGCACTAAAGTCTTTACCATAATTCCTCCTTTTGTACCTTAGCAATTTTTTATATTTCTTACTTGCCAAAAGAAAGTCACTTTGTAAAACATCAATATCTGTTACTTGAACATCTAATCTTCTACCTAGCTGAATTTTCCTGCTTTATAGCCTATTCCTTAAATTAAGATACTCTTTATGGAGCTCTCACACTCTGCCGTGTAGGCCTACCGTCCACCTGCCGGGCTATTAAAAAACAACAGAGTCCAGAACGTTGGGTTTTGAGCGAACTTGTCCCCGGCCGCAAAAAAAAATTCATAAAATTAATATTTTCACCGTTTCGTTGCCATCTTCTGGCCGTTTCCATACCGGGCCCATACCGGGTCTCGAACGTGTGTACCGGGTTTGTAGCAGCCACCTACCAGTCACTTAGCGTCCCCTCACCGCTCGGAGCGTCCTGTGAGCGAGTCCCCGGACTGCTGACGTCATGACAAGAAAAAGTAAAGCTCATCTGACGAAACCCCTCTATATATACCCAATAATTAGTGACAAACGGTGGCACACGGTGACAAAAGTAAATTTGTTGGTAATGGCACGTTCATATGACGCTACTGTGAAGGTAAGGACACGTTATGGACCCGTTATAGGACGTTATGGGAACGTCAAGGCGTTAACAGGATGTTACCCATGCGTTAGGGAGGCGGCGCCGTCAGAATCAGGCGGTACCGCTTTGGAAACACCCGTTGGCAGTCCGGTATGAACACTGTAATGAGGACGGTATGAATACGTTATGAAGACGGTGGCACGGTATCAACACGTTCATGACACGTTCACAACCCGCTTACAACCCGTTGCAGACGGTGGATTTTGTTTTGCCCGTTCACCACCGTTCTGTAACGGGTTATGAGCGTGTTGTGAACGTGTTCATACAGTGTGACCGTTTTCATTACGTATTCATACCGTCCTCATACCGTTCAACACCGTCCTCTTGCCGCTTACTTGCGGCCGGTGCCAGCCGGCCAAAGTTTTGAACATGCCCAAAACTTTCGCCGGGTCCCACCGGGTGTAAATAAGCGCCAACGCCCTATTAACGTGTTGCCCGCTTTGATAACGAACCACCGTGTGCCCTCGCCGTTCTCCACCGTCCGCAGACATTTTCGCGCACGGTGGCACACGGTAGGCCTACACGGCAGAGTGTGAGAGTCACTTTACGGGCAGCTTCACAATCGGCATCAAACCATAATTGTGATGGCGAATTCACATTATGTTGTTCTTTATGACTCCTTGCTGTATTTGACTGTTTCCACTTACACACACCAATATCTTGTGCAGCCTGTAAAAAAGAGTTACAGATCTCAGAGTAGCAATGATCTACCAATTCCTGACTTACATTTCCATGAATATTTTCCATAATTCCTGACAATTGTAAGGTTAATCTGTGCAGCCTATCAGAGTATTCATTTGCATTTTCACGATCCCACTTAAAAGACATGTACCTGGGCTTATGGCCCGGTCCCACTGGCCGATGGACACAAAACGTATGCATAAAGGACACAGCGGACGAGCAAAATTTCGCGGGTGGCTCCATCCGTTTTCATCCGCTCCAGAAATGTACAAAATTTGCGAAAATTTGCGAAAACAGAACGGAAAATAACGGACGTGGGTAGTATGTAGCGGGGATGCTAAACGGATGTTTATCGGAAGCCTAGCGGATGAAAGCGGATGGAAGTGGATGACAGCTTTGAATACTTTATATACGAGATGCATACGCTTACATCCTTTCTATCTCCGTGCTACTAACGATGTATAGACGTTCCATGTACCTTATCTTTCCTCCCTCTTTCCGTTTTCAGCTGCAGCTGATGTGAGTTGCGAGGATGCCCAGAGGATGCAGAGAGGATACAGAGGACGTTTAACGGATGATAACGGACATAGAACGTTTGTTGCTCGTATTTGTCGCGGATTTACATCGTACACGGCGGAAGTTCATCCGTTCTAAAAGTTTTGTGCAGCCCAAAACTTTTTGCGCGGATGAAATCACAGTAGACGGATGCTCGATGGATAGAGCGTATGAAACACGTATGCAATGAGTACACAACGGATGCATAGCGTTTTCCAACGGATGGCAAGATTTGTTTACGTTTTACATCCTCTTTGCATCCGTAAGTTCAGTGGGACCGGGCCTTTAGACGAGTCACAAATGGTATTAACATCATGAATTTCTTGGTTGTGTGTATGATTTGATTGCAAAGTCATAACAATAGGACAATGAACGTCCGATAAACACTTATCAAATAAGTCAACCTGGAAGTTTCGTATGTTATAAAACAATTCATGAGAAACAATAGCATAATCAATTGTGCTACAACCCCCATTGTAATAAGAAATACAATGAAAATGCTGTTATTGCCTTTTTCTCAACTTTTAATTCTTCCGTTTGAGTTGGCTTATTTCCAACTTGACATATTATCAACATAGATAAGAAATCATATAGAAACATTTCTATAATTCCGTTCGAGTTTTAGCGGTAGCATATTTCCAACTTGACATACTATTAACATAGATATAAAATCATACAAAAACCATTTACATATTTCCGTTCGAGTTTTTGCGGTAGCATATTTCCAACTTGACATATTATTACATAACATAGATATGAAATCATATAAAACCATTTCCATAATTATTTGTTTGCAATGGCGGAAGGCGACAGGCTGCGATTCCACAAATATGGGAACCCGAGGGTCACGGGTCACGTGACCAGCTGGGAAGACGGTGCTCTACCCAGCAGGCCCAGTTTCCTGGGCCATTGGTTCCCTACACAAGATCTGGTAATCGCAGCCTGTCCCCACCGTCGGTTCATGGCGCTCTTGGCCATTCCTCTCCTTGAGGCATACTGGAAATGATTATAGTTCAGGAACGAAACAAAAGAACAAAACCCTCTCATTTCGGAATACTAAGACTTCCGGAACAGAAGCTCTAGCCAATAAGCCAAAACCGGCCGACCCTGTCAATAATGTAGTCCAACCAACCATCACAATAATCAAGCCCAACAAACCATCCATGTCAATAAACGAGCCCAACCAACCATCCATGTCAATAAGCAAGCCCAACCAACCATCCATGTCAATAAGCAAGCCCAACCAACCATCCATGTCAATAACAAGCCCAACCAACCAACCATGTCAACAATCAAGCCCAACCAACTATCCATGTCAATAAGCAAGCCCAACCAACCATCCATGTCAATAAGCAAGCCCAACCAACCATCCATGTCAATAAGCAAGCCCAACCAACCATCCATGTCAATAACAAGCCCAACCAACCATCCAAATCAATAATCAAGCCCAACCAACCAACCATGTCAATACAACAAGCCCAATTTCTTTCTTTCTTTCTTTTTTTTTTTTTTTTTTTTCTTCCACAATCTGCATTGATTTCCATGAATGTTGTAGCCTTAAAAGAACAAAATCACACAGTGATTAACAGATTGTGTACCATTAAAAGAACAATAATGAAACATAAATCAACTTGACAATCCCCCCCCCCAAAAAAGAAAAACAAAACAACAAAAAGCAACCTAGCAAATCTGATGTAGAAACCGAAGGAAAAAAAAAAAAAAAAAAAAAAAAAAAAAAAAAAAAAAAAAAAAAAAAAAAAAAAAAAAACAACAAACAAACAAACATGATGTCAATATCATAAAACAAGCCCAATTAACCATCAACCTTGTCCACTACTACAGCCCCATCGTGTCACTTATTCAAGCCCAAACTCGAAGGCAATGACATACGCAGAACTACCAGTCCGGGCAAGTACCACTCCGGTCTCCCTATATACATTTTCTCAATAAAGGACCGCCCCCTCCCCCCTGACAACCTCCTACCCAATAATCATGAGCCTAATCCTGCCCGTCCACAAGTCAGCAAGGAATTGAGGGGAGGGAGGGAGGGAAAAACACGACCAACTCAAACGGAGTATTAGCTGAGAATGACCCATTGATTAGTAAAAATACACGTCGTGGGAAACACTTGCCTTGCGACCCCGATATGTATTACAAAAGCGCGCCTATCATTGATATTTACAAAACACGCGTGGTAAAGATTCGGCTTTGTGACCTCAATGTAGGTTACAAAGAGATGCGCCTATGTTTGATATTTGCCGACCTGCTGGGAAACATTCGGTTATTGACCTCAATATCATTTTACAAAAGAGGCGCGCTATCGTGTGTAGTCACCGGCTTGCCGCATATTTCCGGCCTACACTATTGCATTCTATTACAATTGGGTTTATTTTGATAACATCAAAATAAACGTATTCTTATTGAAACATGTGAAATTTCCAATACCATTATCATCACCGAGCCGTCCATTGACGATAGCAAGACCTAAAGTTTTACATATGTCAATTACATGACTACCATTGTTATTTACCTTAACATCCATATTTTTACGCCTGATGGGCATATATGACTTATCCATACATGTACTAGGTGACGGACTGGAATCATCACAAAAGTTCAAACCAAGTAGGTCAGATACAGCATTATCATCAATATCTAAATAATCAGCAAGTAACCCTGTGCGAGCATTGAAATCCCCAACTAAACAAAATGGATCATTAAATTTACTTTTAATGTTAATAATATCCTGTACCAAACAATCAAAGACCTCATAGTTGTGATAAATTGAGCCTTCGCAGGGTAGATATACTGCACCCAATATAAACTCAAAACCTAAGATTTCTCTTTGAATCTTGACCCAAATAATTGAAGGGGAAATGGTATCACATAACCTTTCTGAATACGCAAAAATATGTTTTTTCATTAATATACACATGCCATGAAACCCTCCTAATCTCTGTTTACTTCTTCTAGACAAACAGTAATACTCAAAATCATGTAAAAAGGAGTTAGACAGATCAATAGAATCAGTTAACGTTTCCGAGAGACAAATAATATCATAAGTTTTCAAATACACATCAATTATACCAGCATTTAGCTTACTGGTCAAACCATTAACATTTAATGCTACAACAGAAAGCAAGATAGGGCTAGTGGTAAGACATGCCAAAAGGGGGTCTTCGTTTCCCTAGCCAGAGACATCAATGAAGAGACCTGAGCTTTTGAGCTTCACCTCCCCCCATCCTAACTGTTTGAACAGGTCTTCTGGAGAGGAAAGTACATATTTCTTCTGCGGATCCTTCTTTAGAGTGCAGAAGATCTTGCAGTCTACTGTCCACACTTTCTCAGTTTCTTCATCTCGTTTAACGACATGAAGGAGCTTGGCGCGTGATGGGGCCAAATGCTCACCCAGCATAACGTCCTTGTATTCGGTATCCCGCAGCTGTCTCTTCTTCCGCAATAAAGCGGTGCGGGTATCCCTTCTTAAGGCCCGGTCACACAGCCCTCCACGGGCGTATCGCGGCCGAATCACGGCCAAAAATGTCTGCCCGTGAAGCAGACGCTGTTGGACGCTTTGAGGTCGCGATAAAGACGCGATACAGCCGTACTTTACCCGTCGTTACACGCGGTAAGAAATTCACACGCGGTTGGCCGCGCGAAAAAGTTTTGGGCTGCCCAAAAATTTAGACCGCGGGTAATCGCGGGCGGTACACGTGGTACACACGCGGTAAAGACGCGGTACAGACGCGGAACGAACGTGCTAGGACGTGCTACGGCCGCGGTTAAGACGTGGTTACACGCGGAATTGGACGCGAAATTTTAGCGGGTAATCGCGGGTGGAGCACGGTCATAGCACGTTTGTTCCGCGTCTGTACCGCGTTGTTATCACGTGCATTAGCGTGTGTACCGCGTGTAAGCGTGGTAGGCCGCGGTACCGCCGCGCTTCACCCGCGATAAGGACGCGGAACAGTCGCCGGCGTCTGTTCCGCGGGCATACCACGGGTAAACCGCGGGTAAGCCAATTTTGCACATTTTCCACCACGGGCAACCGCGGGCAAAAAAAAATCGCGAAATTTTACCCGCGATACAGACGCGAAAGGCTGTGTGACCGGGCATTAACAAAGCGGGCTACGATTGGGCGGGGCTTTGATGGATGTGGCCTGCCGACACGGTGGCTAGTGCTGATGTCGGCCTCGCTGAGAGTAACACCAGCCTTCGCTGATATTTCCATCACCACTGTAGTTGTTGATTCAACATCTTTTTCAGGCACCCCTCGAAAAACTATGTTATCCCGTCTGGAATATTGCTCAACATCGTCGAGCCTGTTGTCGTGAAGCTGTAAAACAGCTTGGGTTTTTTCCTTCGATATGTGGGTGGTGGTTGCAATCTGTGTTGACAAAGAGTGGATCATAGGTAGGACGGCAGCCACAACAGCCTTCACGATATCGCCGACCAGCTCCTTGCTGGAATCACGAGTAGCAGCGGCAGTACCCCTTCCACGTGGACGATCAGGAATAAGTGCCATTGCACTAGCTACCACATCTTCGATCTTGGAGGTGATATCAACATCATCTTCCACGGGAAGAGCCTGAAACTTGTTTGCTACCTTTGCCATTGCTCTAAACAATCTTTCAATGTTCTTTCAATAATATCAAGTCAACTAACTCACCTAACACAAAAGCGGGTATGTGGGGCAGTATACAGGACATGTGTTCCAAGTGTGCTCACGTGCCAAAGTTCACATTAAAATAAAAATAGAAACACAGCATACATGGGTGGCAGATTCATCCAAAACAGAGCCTAGGTGACACATTGAAGTATGACTATATGAAATATTCAGCAAAATCAAGCAAAATGTGTCATATAGAGATGAAATCCAACAGCAAGATTGTGCAGTCCCAAGCCATACCATACCATACCATGATCATGAGTAGAATCTGAAATAGGCAAATAGGCAAATAGGCAAAATATATTCCGCAGATTACTACAGTCAACAAGAATGTGGAGGCAAGTGTAATGTAGAATCGAGTTCTTGTTACCCAGGTCGAAATTCCTTTAGAAACCAGTAGAAACCAGTAGAGACATTCTAATGGTTTTACTGATTTTCAAGAAACCATTAGAGTCTAATGGTGATCAGGCGGAACTGTGAAGTAAAACCAGTATAAACCTTTACAAACCAGTAGACTGTCATGGTTTAAAGACCAGTAGAAACCAGTAAGATCTAATGGTTTGAACATGGATGCACAAATCTTAAGTCAAACCATTAGACACCTTTACAAACCAGTAGAGCCTAATGGTTTTGAAGACCACTAGAATCCGATAGAAACCAGTAGGATCTAATGGTTTTAACATGGGTGTAAAAATCCTACGTCAAACCATTAGAAACCTTAACAAACCAGTAGAGCATAATGGTTTGAAGACCAGAAGAAACAAACCAGTAAGATCTAATGGTTTGAACATGGATGCACAAATCTATAAGTCAAACCATTAGACACCTTTACAAAACCAGTAGAGCCTAATGGTTTTGAAGACCACTAGATTCCGATAGAAACCAGAAGAATCTAATGGTTTTAACATGGGTGTAAAAATCCTAAGTCAAACCATTAGAAACCTTAACAAACCAGTAGAGCATAATGGTTTGAAGACCAGAAGAAACCAATAGAAACCAGTAAGATCTAATGGTTTGAACATGGATGCACAAATCTATAAGTCAAACCATTAGACACCTTTACAAAACCAGTAGAGCCTAATGGTTTTGAAGACCACTAGAATCCGATAGAAACCAGAAGAATCTAATGGTTTTAACATGGGTGTAAAAATCCTAAGTCAAACCATTAGACACCTTTAAAAAACCAGTAGAGCCTAATGGTTTTGAAGACCACTAGAATCCGATAGAAACCAGAAGAATCTAATGGTTTTAACATGGGTGTAAAAATCCTAAGTCAAACCATTAGACACCTTTACAAAACCAGTAGAGCCTAATGGTTTTGCAGACCACTAGAGTCCGATAGAAACCAGAAGAATCTAATGGTTTTAACATGGGTGTAAAAATCCTAAGTCAAACCATTAGACACCTTTACAAAACCAGTAGAGCCTAATGGTTTTGAAGACCACTAGAATCCGATAGAAACCAGAAGAATCTTATGGTTTTAACATGGGTGTAAAAATCCTAAGTCAAACCATTAGACACCTTTACAAAGCCAGTAGAGCCTAATGGTTTTGAAGACAGCTAGAATCCGATAGAAACCAGAAGAATCTAATGGTTTTAACATGGGTGTAAAAATCCTAAGTCAAACCATTAGACACCTTTACAAAACCAGTAGAGCCTAATGGTTTTGCAGACCACTAGAGTCCGATAGAAACCAGAAGAATCTAATGGTTTTAACATGGGTGTAAAAATCCTAAGTCAAACCATACACCTTTACAAAACCAGTAGAGCCTAGTGGTTTTGAAGACCACTAGAATCCGATAGAAACCAGAAGAATATAATGGTTTTAACATGGGTGTAAAAACCCCAAGTCAAACCATTAGAAATCTTAACAAACCAGTAGACTGTAATGGTTTGAAGACCAGTAGAAACCAATAAAAACCAGTAAGATCTAATGGTTTGAACATGGGTGTAAAAATCTTAAGTCAATTACCATTAGAAAACTTTACAAACCAGCAGATCGAGCCCAGCGCATGCATATGTCAATGGATTTGAAAACCAGTTGAAACAAATAGAAATCAGTAAGATCTAGCGCCGCCTCTGAATCAGTCTGACTATATTTATTTAAAAAACCCAAAACAGGGATGAAAATCTCTAAAATGTCATTAGTCATTATATTAATAGTTTTATTTTACAGATTGTGCAACATCTTGACATATGCCCTGTAAGGTCTGCAATATTGATCAAGACTATACAAGCCCCAAAACCCCAAAACGCGACTGCCGCCTTTTTTAAACGGCTACACAGCTGGCATCTCTCTGGGCTACACTAGCACTGTGTGTGTGTGCACATGTAATCAATGCATGCAGTGTGTGCGTGTACGTGCCAGGCCATGCCTTATGACACACACACAAGACAGCAAGACAGCCATTCCTATCCTCAACAGCTACAGGAGCCAGAGCAGAGAGACAAAATCTTTTTATTACTTTGTTTTCCCCTGCTATTCTTCAATATGGGTAAGTCTTAGATTTACCTAATTTATTTGCAATATGTGCAGTAACTGTTTTTTGTTTTGAAACGTAGTAATTAATGTATGATCGTGTCTACTAGGAGTGCTTTCAACGCCTGCCGCAAAGATGAGAAATGTATTGTATTGTCCCATCCATGTATTTTTATGTTAGATCTTGATGCAAGTTTTTGCATTCACCTACACATGGCTTTAAAGGCATCGTTTAACAATGTTAAATCTATGATGCATGGCCCTACGTATTATCAGTGTCAGTGATATGGTGTAATATTGAAGCCCTAACAAAATTGCGCTTCAAAATGATCATGAACTTGATGAAGTGCCTCAAAAAGTAAAAATCTTTGACTTTTGAGTGACCGGTTTTACCATACTCATTTTCCCCAATAGACTGTAGTGTTCAAAAAACATTGGGGAAAACGTTTTTTGAAATTTTGAATTCCAATCATAAATATCTTGATAATCAGACAAGCTACCGTCCCCCCCCCCCCCCCGCGCTTATCCCGAAAGAGTGCGTTAAGGCGGTACTCCGTTTCTGCAACGTACGCACCCTAATTTCAAGACAAGCGGGGAAGGGGGCTTTAATCACTTTATGGTGTGTTCGCAGTTTCGCACAATATAAACAGAAGCCCTCATCTGGAAATAAACAGCTAGACCCGTAAATGGTAAACAAAATTCCTCCCCCGCAGGCTGTACAAAGAAGTTTGTAGTAGGCCTACATGTATGTGTGTTGCACATGCATCAACCCCCGGCCCCCCCACTCAGTGTTATTTAGGGTACGCATATGCTCGTACCCTTTTTTTTAAAGCACCCCCTATCTGAGGACTGCCAACATTTCCGAACCCCCCTTTCGCGGGCTTTTCGCGGGCTTTTCCTGCCTTGGAGACCCCCCCTAAATCAGGAAAAATGCTCAATGTACCCCCCTAAATTCTGAATAATTTCTCAGGAGTCCATAGAGATGAGAGAAAAAAAGAAAAACACCCCCTTTTTAAAGAAATCTCCGGGTGAAAAGTCAAATACACCCCTTTTTTTTCCAATTCTCGGGCCGGACTTTGTCGCACGAAAAGTACCCCTTTACCGGACATTTTGGCAACACGCATGCGGTCATTCTGACCTCTGAGTGGGGGGGGCCGGGCATCAACCGTTCAATTTGTTTTAACTTTATTTTTGTTCTTATTAATTGTAGGCATCTTTTGACATCTTTTGCCAAACAGTGGATTCAAAGCATATTGTGGACACAGTAGGCCTATATTGACGTGAGACCATGCAGAAAATGCTACTTTCTCTCAACCTCCTGGATCAGCATTCAGCAGCCTTGTGACACAGTTGAAGCCATTATCGGTAATTGTGTAGATGTACTTGTATTATTTCTGTACATATATTTTTAATTTTTCCCTGATCATGACACTGATTCGAAATGCTTATTTTTCCTAAGTTTCAAATATATAAAATTCAATTAATTTTAGATCACTAAAACCTGCAGGTATATTGCAATAACCGACCATATTTTGTGAGTTTCAAACAGTGTTCTTTTCCCTCCTTAGCAATAGAGCTTTGATTCTACTCTCATCAGCAAACTAGAATTGTATTGATAATTATTTGCAAAAAAATCCTGATTCACGTTTGCATTGACAACAAATGTTTAAAATGCAAAGGTATGTTTTATATTATGTTTGTGAGCAATGAGAGATTATTTTATTTCTGATAAATCTTTGAAACTGCACTTTTCTGACAGAATTCATTATTTAATTCATTGTTTACATTCTAGTTTTAAAATGGATAAAAGTTTTTCTTAACTTGTTTTCCTTTCTTTTTGCTCTATATTCATGCATTAGAATTCTTTGCGTGTACCGGTATGTACCCTGGATCAAGCAGCACTTGCATTATATAGGAGATTCCACCCAAAATCTAAACCATGAGTCCAAGCTGAAGAGGAATATTTCCAAAATGAGGTCTACACACACACAGAGGTTACTTTCCCCTTCATTATAGAGATATCGAGAGAGAGAGATGGGTGGGGGGGGGGGGGGGGTGAGTTATAGCCACAAACCTGAATAGCTTAGATGTAGAACTGAGATGCCCATTCATGTCACTTGCCATTTTAATGAATTCCAGGGTTTACAAACATACATATTAACACTTTGGGTAAAAGATCTCTGTATTTGCATAAATTTGTTATTACTATTTATGAAGTAGACCTGTTTCATAATGCTTATGTAGTAGATCAGTCTCATACTCGACCCCACCCCCTTCATATCACAATGTCAATTCCTAAAACCTGTGGCAAATTATATAAGTTGGTAATAGAGAAAAATTGAATGAGGTAGATGCAATACAAATCGATTCCAATCTTAAGCACTTAAGACTTTATTCAGGTATGGCACGTGAACCGCCCCAAAAATTCCAAAAATGCTGCAGTTTTGTTTTATGTTTAAAGTGAACGGTAACAAAGGACCTACATGTTTTTGTATATTTTGGACTGCGCATATTCAGTGATCTCTGTATTATAATATATAGAAATGTAAAGCATATAGAACTTTATGTCAACTCCAGCATCATATCTGAACGAGCCTTAAAAGACAATCCAACCCTTGTAATAAGTTCATTGAAATAGAAGCTGAAAAATAAGAGAAATAGAAAGGCGAAAGTTTGAAATAAATCGGACCAATATAAAGGGAGTTGTGATAATATATAAATATGAGATCACTAAATCCATGCATATCTCAATGAAATGCTAGAGCGCCGTATGGCAGCCATGCTAAAGCCAGGGTAATAATTGGGAGCGCCAGGAGGGTCAAATCTGACTGACATGAGCGCTACACAAGAACCCACTATTATTATTATTATTATACACCTGTAGTCATAGGACAACTCTCCCATTTGTTAATGAAATATAATAAATTCTCTTTTTATTTTAAGTGCCTTCTCCCTGTGAGAACTACTCAAAATATATTATGAATAGCACATTATTACAGGTCCTCTACATAGAAAAGCCACTCGTGAATCATACATTTTGAAGAAAAAAAAAATTTAAATCATTTTGTGTGTTGAAATAAATGGGAAAGTAGTCCAGCAGCTCGTCATAGTGACATTACCGATTCAGCCAATTTAAAATGCCCTTAGGTTTAGTGATTACAGCTTTCAACAATCCATAACCACCTTATTTTCTGTCAGATTTAATTTGCAATTTTTTAAAAGTATAGTTGTCTGTTAAGGTTGGATTTCCCTTAAAAAATTGTAAAGGGTAAGCCCTATGTAACATAATGTGATTAGGCCATTTTCGTTATAAATCAAATCAAAGTGCCGCGGAACAAATTATCTCTTTCACCTATTAAGAATAATTGTATTTCAATAGTCAGAATGCGATATGCAAACATTATGTGTTGTTAGGTAGGGCAAGACATAATGGTTGTCCTACCTATAGTACTAGCAACACGTAATGTATTCAATTTGTATTCTGACTATTTAAATACATTTATTCGTAACAGGTGAATTTGATAATTGGTAATGAGGCACTTAACAAGGACCTACCGTATTCATTAAATTTGATTACAATACGAAAATGACCTACGTACAGTACATGTATTCATATGGATAGGAAATCTTTGAACTGTTATATGTCGTTTTCTGAGGGTTCATAATTTTATAAATTCTAAAGGGTTCATAGTTCTACAAATGATTCCTAATTCTGAAAATGAACTAGGATTTGTAATTCCAAAAATGAAATATGGTTCATAATTCAGAAAATTAAATAGGGCTCAATATACTTCCAAAAGTTTATTATTCTGAAAATGCAAATAGAACCCTTTATCCTTTTTGGAATTACGAACCGTCAATATAATGAATCCTATTTCATATTCAAAATAATACCATTTCATTTGCCGAATTATGAACCCTATTTCAATATCGTTATTAACGCCCCTTTTTCAATTCCAGAATTATGCACCTTTTATATTTTTCGTAATTATGAAATCTATTTCATTTTTAAATTCAAACCCTTCTTAAATATGGACCATATTTCATTTGTCTATCGATTTGTCATAATTTGTCATAATACACTGTACTATCAAGTTACATTTATTGATGAACAGCATATCACAGCGCTTGTCAAAATAGTAAGACAGTAAATGAATTTGTTTTGCTTGTGAATTTAGTAGGCTTATATTATGTAGTACACAATATTACATTTCCAATTGCTGCAACTTCATATCAATCTTTTACATGTACTATGACAATCTACAGGTAAAAATCATGCTTTGCGTAATCATTTGTGAATTATTCTCTATTTAATATACATGAATGAAGTACTTAAATTTGTGCAAATGAACTTATTCTCCATGGTGGAAAATTACAAACGAAATTTCTCAGCAAAAACTATTTCTCATTGTTTCTACTCATGATGGCTACCGTAAGATAACTATTGCAAATTGCCAAACTTACTCTTTTAAACATCTACTCCAAATTTTCAAGATTGATTTCTCTTTGTTAAAACTGGCCATAATTTCTAGACAATAATTAGCCAATTTAACATTTTGTTTTTTTTATATTTCTTCTTTTGTTGTTGAAATGTGTAAAAAAGTCCTTTTTCATTTAAGCTGTTAACCTTGCTTTTAAACGTTCATGTCATTGTAATCACTATATGATGTAAAGATAATTAAAGGATACACTGTTAAGTGTTAAATATGATAAAGATGAACCAACATGATTGTGATGTCTTTTGTTAACAGACGTTTGCGAGAGAAATGGCTGAACCTCGAGAAAATAGTTAATTGTGTTGGAAGCAAACTTCATGCCAGCTCCTGTCATTTTCGTGTCTACTTTGCAGACCAGCATGCCCTTTTAAAGTACAAAAAAACAAACAAGGGCTGGCAGATTTTGTGAGGAACACTGTGTTGGAAGTGCATTGATGTAGTAGAATTTAAACTGATCAAAAAAATGTCAACCATGTAATGTAACCAATGCTGTGGTTCAATTGAGGATTCCTACTTGTGTTCTACTGGTCTCCTAATGGTTCCAGTTGGGATTCCTACTGGTCTCCTAATGGTTCCATAAGGGTTTTCCACTGGTCTTCTACTGGTATCCTAATGGTTTCTGTATGGATTCCTACTGGTCTTCTAATGGTTCCAGTTGGGATTCCTACTGGTCTCCTAACGGTTCCATTAGGGTTTTCTACTGGTCTTCTACTGGTATCCTAATGGTTTCTGTATGGATTCCTACTGGTCTCCTAATGGTTCCAGTTGGGATTCCTACTGGTCTCCTAATGGTTCCATTGGGGTTTTCTACTGGTTTTCTACTGGTATCCTAATGATTTCTGTATGGATTCCTACTGGTCTCCTAATGGTTCCAGTTGGGATTCCTACTGGTCTCCTAATGGTTCCATTAGGGTTTTCTACTGGTTTTCTACTGGTATCCTAATGGTTTCTGTATGGATTCCTACTGGTCTCCTAATGGTTCCATGACTTCTTTTTTACTTGTCTAATGGTTCGAGCACTTCTTTTCTACTGGTCTTCTAATGGTTTTTATATCGATTTCTACTGGTCCCCTACTGGTTCCAGTGGGGATTTGTACTTGTTTCCTACTGGTATCCTAATGGTTCCAGTTGGAATTCCTACTGGTCTCCTAATGGTGCCATTAGGTTTTGCTAATGGTCTTCTACTGGTCTTCTGCTGGTTCCAGTACGATTTTTTTCTACTGGTTTCTAATGGAAAAAGCGCCACTTTCCATATTGAAACCAGTAGAGAATTGACCACTAGAAACCGTTAGAAATCTGTACTGGTTTTCTCTACTGGTTTCTATGGGATTTTCGACCTGGGTACAATCGTATAGTAGCGTAAAGGCCTCGTAACGAGAAGATAAAGATTGAAACAGGTACCACTGAGACAAGCCATTACAGATATAACAAACACCTGATGCATAAAGGAGAAAGTCATGCTTATGATGGTACAAATCTTCTCATTTGAACCTTGTATCCAGAACATGTGCCATAGGTTCCAAATGCTTCCTAAAATCATATCCGATACAGCAAGTATCTGGTAAAGAACTCGCATGTATTCTTGAAGCTCCTTTTGGTGTCTAATAACAACCAGGACGATCGTGTTTAAAACAATAGTCATAGTAGTTATGAGGATATTGTGGGTAGTAGGCTCTATAAATTCGGGTGCAACATCCCCACCTTCTGCCATTTCAGCTAGCTGCTCTGTTTTTCATGTACTAGAAAACGATGTATGTAGGTGCCTGCCTCGATCAATAATGCCAGTTAGGAATTTTCAAACCTAGTCAGTCGATTTATTGTAAGTTAGCCGGTGGCTCCAGGCTGAAGTGGCTGGTAAAACTGGTATTCTCGGGCCGATTCGGGGGAGATGCAACGAAATACGATTCCGTTCGACAGAAATATGGATGTGTCGATGTGCTATATTAGTGCCCTTTTGTGGGGCATTAATCCTCATTACTGTCATTTATGACTTAAGGGCATAGGTCCCCTAGTTGATAATCATAGTAGCATACACATGCTTTAGCAGTCACGCAAAACACACATTGGCAAATTAATATTCAATAAAATCTGAGAATGTATACTATTATCTAAATCTTTTATTTTTAAATAATTTTTAAAATAATTCCATAAATTGGGATGAAAATAAATGTCCACCTTTATGAGCGATGGTGTAGTATATTTATCCTTTTGTATGTCATTAATTTTATTTCATGTTTACATGTACAATGCTGTATTTTAACCACAATACCTTGTAAATGACCTGCAATTCAGCTTCGGCTGCCAGAAAGTCGTGTGAATAAAACCTGTATTGAATTGAATTGAATTGAATAGACGACACAGGTGATTCAGTCAAACTGAATCATTTCACCAAAAATTTTTAAAAAAATCTATTAATGTCATAATCGTCTAGGAGATTTAACTGGGAGAAGATGGCAAGGCATGAGCATTATATGGTGAATTAGAAATTATACTTTTTTCTGCAAAACAAATAATTTAGTAATAAAGTAATCTTGACTGTTTGACCAAGCAATATTACAATCATTGACATGGGAGAAAATCAATGCAGAAAATAACATAACAAAAAAATATGTCTCGGAAAATGTCTCGAACGGGTTAAAAAAAAAAAGATAAAAGAGGGCGGTATGCCAAATTGTGACATGGTAATAAAGTTCTGTCGTCCGACCCGTTGATTTTCCACAGAAAACGAGCTTAAAAAAACAGTAAAATGACTACTTTAACAAATAAAACACAATAGTAAATCATAATGAAATTGTAATTTGTTTGCTTTACCCGAAAGAACATAGTCTTTGTCGTATTATACTAGTCAACCTAGGCAAGATATGTGGTACTTTTAGCAGAATGGAGATGGATGTAAAAAGACAAGACGTAATGTTCACGTCATACTCCATAGAGCATTTGTTTGCTAATAAAACAAGCACTGTTCAATGACTCAAACGTTTTGATATGGAAACCGTGGAGTATATAGGTCACAAGATGAAAAGGTAGAGCGTGATCGATCTGTTTTTCATGGAGTCCCTGTAGTAATTCTTAACACAAAAGAATAATTTCCCAACTAGGCCAAAACTGTTCATTTTAAACTGAAGGTGCATGAAAAAAGAATTACTCATCATTTCATTTAAATGTTTTCGTCACCTCTTCTTGAAAGGCTTATGCGTGAGTGTAAACAATTAATGCTGGACTTCAAACAATATATACCACGTTGAATATTCAGAAAAATTGAATTATGTTGGACTATCTTACCCAAATCGCACTTATCCCCTCCATTTTACGGGATGGGTCTTCTTGAGAAGACACGCAATTAGACACGTGCAGAAGGGATTGCTTAAAGTTCAAAAAGAAAATTCACAGGTAGAGCATATGCTTTTAGATAAGCTTTAGTTGGCAGAGAATTGATCAAAATTATATCTTTTATATCCCAAGAAGTAAGTGTTGCAATATATTATCATCAAACTTTAGGACAGCCATGCCAAAAAAGAAAAAGAATGTAGGACCTTGTAAAAATGGTCCACAGAACGCAAAACTGAAATTATTCATATTTTCACATGAAGGGTTTTATGTCAATTTTGTCAATAGAAAGTTGTAATACAGACCTTTTCCCGACATTTTAACATGTTTTGCATCTAAAAAAGGTATACAGTAATAGTAAAGAATGAAAGTTAACGTTGATTGCGTGTTTTGTTCTGGGTTTTCTTCGCAGACAAAGAGCCTTGAGCTATTTACACATTTGCACAAAGAATGTTTGTAAGATTGTAAATATTCATTTTTATAAAGATTCTGCCTATTTAATTCACATGAAAACATTCAAATTTCCAGCAGACTCACAATATAGCTTACACTTGCTGTGATTTGATTTAATTAATTTGTTGCTTTCTATTTAATTTTTCGGAAATAAACAAATATATGCTCATTATTATGACATTCATTATGTTCACACAATACAATTTTAACATCTCACTTTTGATCAAAGCTCTCTTGATAATGAATAATCTAAATACTTTACTTTAAATTATTTATATTTTAGCAAAAATGTAGGTGTGATTCAATATAGATTAAAATGAAGGACAAATATCATATAGCATTGGACATTATTTTTGTTCAGACGGTGTTTTGCTAGTCGGTGTAAGTTAATCCCGGCAGCAGTAAATACCTCATGTATATTTTACTTACACCAATAGTTGTCCACACGATCTTCCACCGACCAGCCTAACTAACGCAAAGACAGATACTTCCGGGTGTAAGTGAGAGCAGAGCCATCTATTCACAGCGTTTGGCCAACCCGATTCGAGTTGAACACAATATGGCGACTCTGCCAAACTCTGTGTATAGATGGCTCGAGAAAGGTCTCAGATACTCCCAGGTGTAAGTTGAGAGCATCCACACAGTTAACTTACGCTACCCTCTCGTCGTGTTAGCGAGTTTCTCCTGGATTTTTCTAAAAGTAAATAGGTCGGGGTAAAGGTAGTCCAGAATCTTCCCCCTACTATATTTACTTGCTACCAGCCGATGATGGCGTGATCATTAAATTAGGACGCTGGGCTGGTGAGCATAATTATGAGTTTGTTGATAACGCCATCTTCGACGGCTTGAATCAAGTGTTTGGGGAATTATAGAGGACCGAGCTGATTCTGGACTAAGGTAAAGGTAGCTACACGTAGGTGTATCTAACATGATCATCGCTCATACGGTCACTACTTCTACCTCACCATATTTACCCCGACTCTTAACACTTAACTCTTAACTCGACCTTTACCCTAGGGTAACTTGCCTCCGTCTGAAAAAGACTAATGTTTTGATCTGATTACATTCATTCCTCAATATATGAATATCTTCTAAAATATCTCAACGATTCGTATGACGTGGCTAAACTTAATTATTTATACTTAATTATGTTTATATACCCGTTTAATTACGTCTGCACAGCTTTATTTTCAGAGCTTGATGAAGAAGTTCAACATCCGTCAAGTATCAAGCTTTCAATGGGTCATTTCGTTTTGATTTCAGTTGAGTCTTTCGCAACCAACTTGATTTAAAAATTCAAACTTTCTTACATGTCATTTGTTTGAAGCACCGACGGAAAGCTTCCAAGCACATGCATCTCGCTTCAGCGTTGGTCAAGAGATAGATCACTGGCTGTAAGCATGCACTGCTCCCTGATAAAATGTCCAGGATATTCCTTATGAATGAACTTGTTGGTATCACGGTAGTGGCAACGTAAGGTAGCCATGAAATATAAAATGAACCTGTTAGAAGAAATACTGTAACTAAACCTTTCAACCCTCTTTTTCGCATCCGATCAAGATTCACGTTCCCGTTCCGTACAACACGAATTTGCGCACGTTCTAGACCACGGTCTTCTGGAAAGTGATTGCGATTCTCCATGTTAACATTGTTGGCAAGGACACGAGGGTTCTCATGAATGGCTATAACCTTATTTACTTGACATGCAATGACCAACAGTCTGATATAGAATATTTTTGTAAAAAGCATTGTCGCGCAAACTGGAAAGATTTGAATAAAGGTGTGAAATATTGAAGTCCATTGAATCGTTACGACGGTGTCACGCGCTATGCAACGTTCAATCATGAGTTTGATAATAGGTGAATCTGGAATAGGCAAATATATTCCACAGATTAGTACATTCACCAAGAATGTTGAGGCAAGTGCGGTGTAGAATCGGGTTCTTGTGACAATTGTATAATAGCGTAAAGGCCTCGTGACGAGAAGATAAAGATTGAAACAGGTCCCACTGAGACAAGCCATTACAGACATTATCGACACCTGATACACAAAGGAGAATGCCATGCTTACGATGGTACAAATCTTCTCGTTAGAAGCTTGTGCCCAAAACATGTTCCAAAGGTTCCAAATGCTACCTAAAATCATATCCGATACAGCAAGTATCTGGTAAAGAACTCGCATGTATTCTTGTATTTCTTTTTGGCGTCTAATAACGACCAGGGCGATCGTGTTCAAAACAATAGTCATAGTAGTTATTAGGATCCTATAGACATCAGGCTTCATGAATTCTGGTGCAACAGTCGCAACTTTTGCCATTTCAGCTTGCTGCTCTGTTTTTTGTTTATGTACCAGAAAAACGATGTAGGTGCTTGTCACGATCAGTATTGCCAGTTAGAAATTTTCAAAGCTAGTCAGTCGATTCTATTGTAAAAGGGCCGGTGGCTCCAGGTTGATGTGGATGGTAAAACTGGTATTCTCGGGTCGATTCGGGGTAGATGCAACTAAAGTTCAAGATTTCGTTCGACAGAAATGTGGATTTGTGTTGACCAAAATCTAAGTATTAAGTGACTTTGGGCGCATCGGATACGCAGATTCTTTTATTCGTTATTAGATCATTTTAGAAAAAGAAATGCAATTTGTTGGCGACGATTCACTATTGTTGATTCACTATTAAGCCTGTTACAAATGTGGACTCAACTTGGTATCATGCTGCTGCTCTGAATAAACAACCTCGATTAACAGTTATTAGATGGTGGAAATCGAGTGACAACTTAATCGAAGTTTAATATAGAGAAGCATGCACCACCCGTCAAATGCTAAAGGGGCCACTGATGTGAAATTAGCTCTCTTAAATTTGTTTAAACATTGTGTTATAACAACAATACATCTGTAACCATGGTTACGTGAGCGTGTGTTGGGTTTTGAGTTATGAAGAAGGTGCGATTTGTACAGTTGTAAGTTATGAGATTAAAAGAGACACAAATTATTCTGTCCAGATTAATCATCATTATAATTTATACTGTAGTTAAGAGAAGGTTGAGTTCTGGGAAGAGGTGAGCAATAATTTGTGAGCGTTATTTATTGTTATTATGCAAGTGTGGAAGAACTTCATAAAAAGAATGTTCCTTGAAAAGCTTATGCTCTTCAAATGCCTTAATATTCTAAATATGGCATGTAACATAATAAAGTCGTGACGGAATTTTATGCCACATGTTCGTGAATTCATATATATACCTTTCCGTGTACAGTGCTTGTAACTTTACCAAGACTTGGCCAAATCATTCGCATGACCAGCTAAATCTTAATCTTTGAAGATGGGCCCAGCACCTTTTGTAAATGCTGTGAGAAAAACACGTTACTCTACATGATGGAGCATTTCTATTCAATTTGAATGTTCTGGGGAATATAATGGAGCTAAAAATCTTTTTTGTTTGTTTAGTACAGGTATTTAAAAAACATTATGCTCATGGAAGCGTGAAGTACATAGGTCAAAGGATGAAAAACAAGAAAGTGATCGCTCTGTGTTTCTCATGGAGTCCCTGGAATAATTCTATTCACATAGGTTGAATGTTTTATGTAGGCCAAGACCGTCCTTTTTAAACTTGAGGAGCATATGCATCGATTTGCTCATCAGGACTTTCGAATGTTTTCACCACCTCTTCATGAAACAAGAAGGCTTATGCGAGATTGTAAAACCATAAATGCTTGACTTCAAGCAAGTTTTCACTCGTTGAATATTCAGGACAATCCCTAATATTGATGGGGTGATTTCAACATGCATTGTAGGCAATTATTGATATCTCAAATTTTAGTCACATTGCAAGACACTTTTGCATATTTCGTATTCTATTTCATATTCTTGTTTCCACTCCACCATACAACACAGAGCTACATGCACATCCATCATTCGCTACCACTGACCTCTTTGTTCGCTACACACACACACACACACACACAATACACTCACACAACACACTAACAACCTCATACACAAAGATCGTATAAACACATTTTCATTTAAAATTTCACCTTAAGATATTTCCTTTGAGGCCGCCATCCTACTCAAGCATCGCTTATGATTACGGTCCCCTGCATTCTTTCCACAGACAGGTCGGATAATACTTTAAATTAATAATAATGTGCTATAGAAATATTAACTTATGTTATAATAGCTAATATGCAAATAACATTTTTTCATGATGTTATTATTGGTTGTATATTTAGTATTATACCTTAATTTTATATGAACTTTGTTATTATAAGCTCTCTTAATGTTGTTCAAACATTGATGGCTTTCAAAGTTAATTTGCTTATTAGAGAACGACAATACTTCTGTCATAATTGTCACATTAGCGTGTGTGCTGGGTTTTGAGTCATGAAGAAGCTGCGCCTTGTGCGGTTATTAGTTATGTTGTTAAAAAAGGCACAAATTTTCCTGTTTAGATTATTCATATGTATAGTTTCTGACTCTTATCAACGATGGGCCCAGGAATTTGTTTAAAGATTTTGCGTTTTAACACTACATGCTGGATCATTTTTATTAATTTGTTTTTTTATTATTGTCCTGATACCGCGGACCAAAATAAACACATTAAACATGCAGAAGATGGCAGCCAAATCTGGTAACAACTTAAACGTTAGACATCAGAGAAAAATGGTGGTAATAAAATGAAAGTGCAAATGATTGGAAAAACATGGATAATTAGTCAATTTTTTTGTAAATTACCCGAAAGTTTATTATAAAAAAATGTGTTTCTATCCATTTTCAACCCATTCTTGCAGTGAAATGAGCTTTCAAAAATCTGTGAGAGCAATTTCATATAAATAACTTAAAAAACGTCATGTTAGATTAAAAGATTTATAAAATAAGTCATATTTGCACTACAACTGTGAAAGGATTTTGCTATTTGAAGGAGTAAATGTATACCCTTGTTGTGCTACCGGAATTAGATATTTTACTGAAGTATTCTCTAATGCATTATCTTTCAACTGGGCGACAACAACATACCGCACTTTAATCCCATCCTGGCCAATGTGCGCCATAGCTATGCCGTAGATCGATTCCACGGCGACCATACGTCGGGCATACGGTGGCCTTTCATTTGCCGTGTGGACCCCCATAAATCCACGGGCGCCCTAGGGCAGCATTAATAATAATAATAATAATAATAATAACAACATTTATAATGCGCACATATCCACCCCAAGAGATGCTCAAGGCGCCTAACAAGGTAAGTACATTGAACGAAAATAATTTAACATAATTAAATATAATTCAACAACGTTAATTACATCAGATTGTGAAATACACTACGTCTTAACTAAGGAGTTCAGACATTAGATAGGTTTTCAATTTTGTTTGGAACAAATTTTGATTGGCTGACATTTTGACTGAATGGGGTAGGGAGTTCCATAACCGGGGTACAGCAGCTGTAAAAGCTCTGTCTCCCCAACTCCTCTTTGTTCTTAACTGTGTTAAGTTTGTTGAATTGGAGGAACGAAGACCTGCACGGGAACTTAAAGAGATATTAAGAAGAGAGGAAATATATTCAGGGACTGATCCATTTAGTGAACGGTAGGTGAGTAGTAGAATTTTATATTTGATACGCTGTTCTATTGGAAGCCAGTGAAGGTTCTTGAGTATTTGAGTAGTATGGGTCGAACGTTTAGATTTAGTGACAAGGCGGGCAGCTGCGTTTTCAACCTTTTGTAGTCTCTGAATTTGGTATTCAGGAAGTCCATAAAGGAGAGAGTTACAGTTATCGAGATGAGATGTTACAAAAGCATGAATCAATTGTTGAGTGGTTTGGGGGGTTAAAAATTTCCTTATAGCGCGAAGATTACGAAGATGATAATTGGCAGCTTTCACACATTTTGAAATATGTGCGTCAAGAGACATGCTTGTATCGAAAATGACACCAAGATTTATTGCCTTATCTGAAGGAGCAATGTGCACAGAACCAACACGTATATGAGTTATAACAATCTTTGAAAGTTGTTGTCTGGAGCCTAACAAGAGAAATTCTGTTTTGTCGTCATTTAGTTTGAGATAGCAATCATTCATCCATTTTCGTACATCACGAATACAACTTTCAAGATCTTCAACACGTTTTTTTACCTGTTCCTGAATAGGAAGACACGAAAAATATAATTGTAGATCGTCTGCATACATATGATAGCTTATATTGTGTTTCCTGATTATCTCATGAAGTGGTAAGGTATATACATTAAACAGATGGGGACCTAAAACAGATCCTTGGGGCACAGAAAACAGAAGATTAACAACCGATGAAGTTGTATCATGAAGGTTAACCGCTTGAGATCGATTCGAAAGGTAGGAACGAAACCAATGAAGACATGTTCCACCAATGCCGACCTGTTTCAGTCTGTCGATTAAGATATTGTGGTCAACAGTATCGAAGGCGCAGCTGAGATCTAACAGAACTAATGCAGTAACTTTCCCCTGATCCATTTCTATTAAAATGTCATTTTGTACTTTCAATAGTGCCGTCTCCACACTGTGGTTTTCCTTGTAGGCCGATTGAAAGGGGTTTTGAAGGTTTTGGTCATTTATGCTGGACTGAAGACGCGTAGATACTATACGTTCAATTACCTTACCAAGATACTTTAAATTTGCAACGGGACGATAATTTTTAAGCTCTTGTTTATCAAGGCTTGGTTTCTTTAGGTGAGGTTTAATGAGTGCATGTTGCAGACAATCAGGAAAGATGCCAGAACGTAGAGATGAATTTACAATCTCAGTGATGTATAGGGTGAATTCATTAGAAAAATCTTTGATCAAACAGGTTGGAATAGGATCTAGTTCACAATGGTGGAGAATTCATAATGACTTTCCGAACCTCACTAGTTGTGGCTGGTAAAAAGTCAGACAAATAGGGAGTGGCACTTTCTGACACTGACTGATAACCTGTACTATCACGAGCGTCAAGAATTCGACGAATATTGGTAATTTTATTCATAAAGAAATCAGAAAAACGATTTGCTAAGTCTTGATCAGACACATTACTAGGAAGAATTTGATCTTTCTTTTTATTCAAGAGTTTATTTATAATTTGATACAACCGCTTCTGATTGCCACTGCAGTCTGCTACAGCAGATGTGTAGTGATGTTTTGCGCCTGGTTAGCGAGATGAGATACTATTTGTCTCTGCTTAATAAATAGAGACCGATCGGATTCAGTTTTAGTGGTTCTCTAACGACGCTCCAGTCTCCGTCTGAGGCACTTTGCCTCTTGGATATCATCAGTCATCCAAGGACACCTGGGTTTGACAACTATAGTTCTTGTTTTTCTGGGAGCTAGTTGATCCAATAAGGCATTTAGAGAATAATCGTAATTAATACACATAGATGTAACATCACAATCTAAGTCAGGAACAGATAAAGCTACATGGAGACCTTTACAGAACCTTTGCCTATCCAAAGACTTTAAATTCCGGGTTGAGAAACTTTGTCGAATAGGTTTAGGTTTTTTCAATGTAATGTTACACAGTATAGCAAAATGATCTGAGAGACCAGGTTGCACTACTACATTTGATATAACATTTTCATTTTCACGTGTGATCAATAAGTCAAGTGTATGTCCGTGGTCGTGGGTCGGTTCACGGACATGCTGTTTCATTCTATATGTCGATAGTAGGTTCAAAAACTGTCTGGCCTTTGAATCATCCTGGACGTCAACCCATATATTATAGTCACCCACGAGTAAGATCTCTGATGGGTGGAGAAGATAACTGTCCAACATTTCACCAAACTCCTCCATGAAGACACTGAAGGGTAGATGACGCCCATGATAATCAGATTCAAGTCGATATACTACGACTAAACTGATTGAGCGAGATTTTCCTGAAATTGTAACAAGAAGCGATTCAAATGATCTGAACGGAATTACAAGACTAGTAGTAAGTGAGAGCGAAGATTTGTATAACAGTCCAACCCCTCCTCCGGCCTTCCCTTTACGCGGCCGGTGTTCAAAGTTATATCCCGCAGGGGTAATTTTTCCTATGACAACATCATCACCATCTTTAAGCCAGGTTTCAGTTACTGCTACAATATCTTAGACATTTTCAGTGACAAAATCATAGAAATCAGTCGTCTTATTCCTTATTGATCGCATATTAAAAGTGCATACTTTGGTAAAACTTTCAATCGTAGGTATAGAGTTTAAGTTTGCTCGTTGAATGCATATTGACCAATCATTACCTGAAAAGTATGGATGAATACGTGGTTGAATGCAGATCGGGATAGTAGATGATGATGATGATCTTGACACTTTTGATTGTCGGAGACAGTTTCTTCTGCGGTTACCGCGCCTACCTCTCCTTGTCTTTCTTCGTTGAATTCCGAAAGAATGGATGACATCACGAACGTCGGACGACAGTCGAAGCTTTGCATATCTCCACTGTAACAGATCCTCTGGAGAGTAGTGAATTCTACGCTGAAGGGGAGGGTCACGATGAATGCAAAAAGATGGTACAGTGCCATCTCGATCCCGATCTGGTCCGGGGTTGGGATGTACATCACCCGCATGTAGTAGCTCTAGTTGAAAAGATGCTGTACTATTTGGGTTGTATGGAATCCTCCTTTTAAGATAGTGTTTTCTGGTGAAGTTTTCATTAATTGAGAGTTTAATGAAGGATTGCTCACTGCAATACACATTCCTATTCAAAGGTAATACAAAGTCTTGGGAATTTTTGAAAATTGGGTGGAAAGTGATTCTTTACAATTTTGATATATTTGGATGCCCCTGTGGATGTATTATAAGCACTAGAAAATTTAGCCCCTAAAATACTTCTGCTTTCAAGAAAAATTGAATATACAAATTTACCGGTGCTCCCGATAAATGTTGATAAATTTCAAATAGCACCTACGGCCGTACAATGGTAGCTGCGACCATGAAAATCTCAGAATATGTAGTTGTGATATATAATTTTTGAACGGGAACAACTAATCGGTAGATTTTAGTCAAAAAACATTGTTTTATGTCTAAATTTATATCTTGACCTTGAGAGGGAGCTATACAACATAAAGAGTTTATTATTTACAATTTCATAACTTAAGACTCGATTTCAACCGCGACAACGATCACTGAATATTGTAGGACCGCATTTGCGTCCAATATGTTAATTTGAACCAAATTCATGACCCCATACCAAAACTTTGTATTACCTTTAAGGTAGCCTTGCGGTATGTGGCAGACCCTATAAGCAACGCAAAGCCCTCGCACGGCTCCGTACACTCGCCGCACGCCATCCGTATGGCCCTCGTGGCAGTCCGCGCCATGCGTGGAGAAGGAATATATATACCAGCACGGTCGCAGTATGGTCCCCCTGCGGCCGCCTTGCGGCTACCTTGCGTCTTCATTAGTATTTTTCAAAAACGACCGTGCATCATCACTTCAAAGGCCGTAGGGTAATTGCAGGTTTTCTGTCTCCACAAATTCAAAATACGCCCTGCGGCTTCCCTAACACATGTGACCGCTACAGTTTGTGACCGTCGGAATGCTGCAGTGGCCTTATAACTGCTATTGGCCGTAGATATTTTAGAACACACGGCCGCGGCGGAAATGTGACTGAAGAAAAAGAGACGGCAATATTACAGGCGTTGAAACAAAAGCAGCTTATAATCAGTGTATAATTTTCACTTTATTTCACTTTATTCACTATAGATAACTGTGTTTAGCTTTCATTTACTCATAAGTGTACTCATCATCCAATCCTCCTCCTACCAGTACAATCTCTTTTTTTTAAACAGTGGGGGAAAGACATTATTTTGGAATCTGAATCATTATGCTCAATTACAAAATGTGCATATTAAATATTTAAATAAAAATTCGAAATAATGTAGATTTCAATATCAAGGAGAAGACAAGGGTAAAAACAACGATTTCACGATTTTAATATGCCAGAAGTAATCACTAAATTACATTATTTATTTTCTCATGTTTGATGGAGTGCCCTGTGTTTGCGATCTCAATTAATCATTTAGGTCTATCCTAAAAGTCGAAGAAGATATTTTTCCCGTAATAATTGATACTTCAATCTTATTTATAAATTCTAAAGAGCAAGTGTGCCAAAATCTTAACAAGCTTTAAACAAAAACAGACGGTCAAAGGACAGTCATCCCATTTGGACCTCGTGTTTGGACCCCGCATTCGCATATAAATTGTTTATAACCGTAATTGTATCTATAAAGTGATATTTTTTATAAGAGTCTGCCTAGAATATTATAGAAATAATTAGATACACTTTAATGAAGAAATTTTTTATTCACTTAATAAATAGAAGTTTCCAGCTTATGCTAAAAAAATAAAGCTAATACTTCCTTTAATTTGACTTAATTTGAAATGGTGCTTTTTCTTCATCTTTTCAAATTAAAAGGATTCATGTTTATTAAAATGACATCGATCATGTCAAATACAAAACAATCTTAAAATCTGACATGTTACCATATAATACTTGATAATGAAAGATCAAAATACTTTACCTACATAATTGATTTTATGTAATGTAATGATGGAAAATATAATTTATCATTATTTCACCTCAGAATTTCAAGGAAATTTTAGAAAATCATCGTAGAACACTTGGCATAAAAATGATAATAATTACATTTATAGGGCGCTTTATACAGACGTTTCTAAGCGCCCAGGTGGTACTGTCTCACTTTAAGTATAATTATTCAACATGTTAAATACCTTTTTTGTTTTAATATTTTAAAAAAATATTACTAATACAATACAATTCAAATGAGTTGAATGGAATTTAGTACTTGTGTGCGCCTCCAGAATACTATAACTGATTAATAATGTGGGTTTTGAGAAGGGTTTTGAATGATTCAGTGGATTGAGAATTTTGAATATGGGAAGGGAGTTTGTTCCAAAGAGCGGGGGCAATCGATGAAAAGGCACGGTCACCATAACGGGTTTTTGTTCGTGGGCAGAAGAGGAGGATCGAAGGGAAACGAGGTCAAGAAGATATTTAGGGGCAAGGTTGTGTGTTATTTTGTATGAAAGAAGTAGGATTTTGAAAGTAATGCGGGAATGGACCGGTAGCCAATGAAGTATTTCTTACTTAATGTGATCAATCTAGCTGCTAAATTTTTGATGCGCTGGAGAGAAGATATATGAGAAATTGGGAGGCCGTCAAGGAGGGAGTTGCAATAGTCCAGATGGGAGGAGACAAAGGCGTGGACAAGTCTTTCAGTAGAAGCTTTGTCAAGCAGTCGTCTGATCTGTCCAAGTTTGTAGATGGCCCAAGATGCGGAATTGCAGACGTTTTTTATGTGCTTTTGAAGAGTAAGGTGTTTGTCCAATGTAATTAACGTCTTTAAAAATCTACATTTCGTTTGATTTCATAGTTTTAATACTTCATATATAATTACCTTCTAAAATAGATCAACGACTCCAATCACATGTTTACGCTTTAAGTGTTTCACACATATATATATATATATATATATATATACCTGACAGGATCATTGCAACATTGTCAAAGCTTGATGGAGACGTTCAATATCAGTCAAGTACCTAGCTATCATTAGGCTATTTCGTCTTCATTTCGGTGGAGTCTTTAGCATCAAACTCGCTGCATAATTCAAACTTTCTTACGTGTCACTTGTTTGAAGCCTCGACGGAGAGCTTCCAAGCACATGCATCTCGCTTCAGCGTTGGTCAACAGGTAGATCACTGCTTGTAAGCATGCACTGCTCCCTGATAAAATGTCCATGATATTCGTTAAAGTAGAATTTAATGGTGTCACGAATTCGACGACATAAGGTAGCCATGAGATATAAAACGAACCTGTTAGAAGAAATACTGTAACGAAACCTTTCAACCCTATTTTGCGCGACCGATCAAGATTCACGTTGTTGTTTCGTACAACGCGAATTTGCAGATTTTCCGGCGTGTCACTGCGTTCACGGTCTTCTGGAAAGTGGTTGCGATTCTCCATGTGTACATTGTTGGCAAGGGCACGAGGGTTCTCATGAATGGCTACAACCTTATTTACTTGACATGCAATGACCAGCAGTCTGATGTAGAAGATTGTTGTAAAAAGCATTGCCACGCAAACTGGAAAGATTTGAATAACGGTGTGAACGATTGAAGCCCACTCAATCTTTACGACGAGGTCACGCTCCATGCAACGTTCAACCAACAGTTTCATAAAAGGTGAATCTGGTATAGGCAAATATATTCCACAGATTAGTAGAGTCACCAAGAATGTGGAGGCAACGGAAGTGTAGAATCGGGTTCTTGTTACAATCGTATAATAGCGTAAAGGCCGCGTGACGAGAAGATAAAGATTAAAACAAGTCCCACTGAGACAAGCCATTACAGATATTACAGACACCTGATGCATAAAGGAGAATGTCATGCTTACGATAGTACAAATGTTCTCGTTAGAACTTTGTACCCAAAACATGTTCCATAGGTTCCAAGTGCTTCCTAAAATCATATCCGATACAGCAAGTATCTGGTAAAGAACTCGCATGTAATCCTGAAGCTCCTTTTGGCGTCTAATAACAACCAGGACGATCGTGTTTAAAACAATAGTCATAGAAGTTATGAGGATACTCCAGACATGAGGCTCTATGAATTCCCCACCTTTTTCCATTTCAGCTGTTTGCTCTATTTGTTATGTACCATAAAACGATGTTGATGCCTGTCTCGATCAGTACTGTTAGTTAGGAATTGTAAAAGCTAGTCTGTCGATTTATTGCAATAGAGCTGGTGGCTCCAGGTTGAAGTGGCGGGTATAGAACTGGTATTCTCGGGCCGATTCGGGCGAGATGCCACTGAAGTTTACGATTCCGTTTCACAGGAATGTGGATTTGTGTTGATCTAAATCTAAGCAAGTTACTTTTGGCGCATCGGATACAAAAAATATCTGATGCGTTATTAGATCATTGTAGTTTAAAAAAAAAAAAAAATTAGCGACAATGTACAAGTAAATTCACTATTACGTCTGTTCTAAAGTGGACTCAACATAGTCTGAAGCTGCTCCTCCGAATAAACAACCTTAAATAACAAATATTAGATAGTGGAAAGTGGCTGACAACATGATTTAGTTTACACAGAGTTTACTAAAATCCACTGGTTGGTACAGGAGGGGATAGCACAGATCATTGTAGTTTTAAAAAAAAATTTAGCGACAATGTACAAGTTAATTCACTGTTACGTCTGTTCTAAAGTGGACTCAACATGGTCTGAAGCTGCTCCTCCGAATAAACAACCTTAAATAACAAATATTTGATGGCGGAAAGTGACTGACAACATGAATTAACCATAAGGTAACCATCCATCAAATGCTAAAGGGGCCACTTATGTGAAATTAGTTCTCTTAATTTAGTTCAAACATTGCATTATGGCTTTCAAAGTAAATGTTTCATGGGAGAACGGAAATACATCCGTCATCATGGGTTCGTTAGAGTGGGTTGGGTTTTCAGTTATGAAGAAGATCCGCTTTGTAAAGTTGTGAGTTCTGTGATTAAAAGAGGCACAAATTATTCTGTCCAGATTAATCATTTATATAATAGGCACAGCAAATTGTGTAAAGTTTACTAAAACAAACAAAAATGACTACACGGTTGATCATGTCTATTGAATTGAACACGTTCTGGAAAAAAATAGATTACAAAAAACTATGTTCTGTAGTACCGGCATTATTCTCATGGAAGCGTGATGTACATAGATCATTAAATGAAAAGGAAGAACGTGATCGATCGGTTTCTCATTTTGTGCCTGGAGTAATTCTTTCCATAAAGGAAGAATGTATGAAGTAGGCCAAGACCGTCCATTTTAAACTTAAGGCGTATTAGGACCGGTTCCCTCATCAGGATTTTAAAATGTTTTCACCACCTCTTCATGCAACAGAAGGCTTATGCGAGATTGTTAAGTATTATTGCTTGACCTCTAACAAGATATCCCACATTGACTATTCAGGATTATATCCCTTCTATGACTATTTATCATTATTATAAATATATGATTGGTCAAGTTTCGAGTTTTTAACTACAGTAGTTTTAATTATATTGATGCACAACAGAGTAAAATTGTTAGGGGGGGTCTGAATTACATACATCTATTTACAAAATCGACCTTAAGGCCCGGTCACACCGCCCGAACTTTGTTGGAGCGTTCCTTGAACGGTAGGGAAAGGGGGCCGAATTTCGACAACGCTCGTCACCGCGCACAAAATGGGAAACAAATCGAAAACACGGGCGTTGCCTTAGCGGTGCACCGCTGAAGCCGGCGTTGCTTTAGCGTTGGTTTAACGGTAGCGAGCGTTAGCGAGCGTTGGTTTAGCGGTGACACCTCCATTCCAACGTCAAACCAAAGTTCATCACCGCAATGGATCGCTGCTTCAACGCCCGACACCGTTCCAGCAATACCGTGTCCGCTCGTAAAACGCTTACAACCGCTCCACCAAAGTTTGTGCAACTTTTAATCACCGCCTGGGCAAAGCTGGCGAAGCAGCGGTGGTCCAGCGTTCAAGATTTCTGCGTTGGCCTAGCGGACCAAAGCGTCCACGAACTTGCGTCTAGCGGTGCCAAACTTTGACTGGGCGTTGTTGGAGCGGTGGTGAACTTTGCCGGAGCGGAAAATTGCCCGCTCCTCACCGCTCGCAATATTTTGTGCAGCTCAGCGGTAGGAGGGACCATCAGCGGTGGCCGAGCGTATACGGCGTTGCCTTAACGGGGGCCAAATTCTGTTAAACGGTGGTGAACGGTTACGAGCGGTGATGAATTTTTTTCACCGCTCCAGGAATGCTCCAGCAAAGTTCTGGCGGTGAGACCGGGCCTTAACACCCTTCATGTAAAAATATGAATATCTTTAGTTTGCGTTTAGAGGACCATTTTTACCAGGTCAAAATGGCATGTTTATCATGTGACGCTGATATAGTTTAAAGTTTGATAATATATTGCAACACTTACTTCTTATGATAGTATTGCTTTGACATTGATCATGTTGATACAAATACAATTCTAACATCTCACTTATAATCAAAGTTTATTTGATAATGAATCATCAGAATATTTTGCTTACATAATTTGTATTTTTTTTGTAAGCACATGCTAATGTGGGTGTTATTAAATGTATATACTATCATGAAGAAAAATTATCATATAACATTATCACACTTAAGAATTGTAAGGGAAGTTTAAAAATCATCTTTATTTAGAACAGTTGGAATTGCAAATAACTTCTTCCGACATCGACGTTGATTTGATCTGATTCAATTCATTCTTTCATTTTTAAATACTTTCTAAAAATATATCAACAATAATTATAACTTGGTTAAACATACTTATTTAAGTGTTTATAACCATGTACAATGACGATAATACATGAGTGGATCAATGCAAGTTTAACTTTAGAAGCTTAACGGAGACGTTCAATATCAGTCAAGTACCAAGCTTTCAATTGTCAATTTCGTCTTGATTTCAGTGGAGTCTTTAGCATCAAACTCGCTGTAAAAATTCAAACTTTCTTACATGTCACTTGTTTGAAGCACCGACGGAGAGCTTCCAAGCACATGCATCTCGCTTCAGCGTCGGTCAACAGGTAGATTATTGCTTGTAAGCAAGCACTGCTCCCTGATAAAATGTCCAGGATATTCAATGTAGAAAAATCTACAGTAATCATATATGAGAAGACGTAAGGTAGCCATGAAACGAACCAGTTAAAAGAAATACTGTTACAAAACCTTTCAACCCTCTTTTGCGCGGCCGATCGAGATTCACGTTGTCGTTCCGTACAACGCGAATTTGCAGATTTTCCGGCGGGTCACTGCAAACACGATCTTCTGGAAAGTGATTGCGATTCTGCATGTTAACATTGTTGGCAAGGAAACGAGGGATTTCAGGAATGGCCACAACCTTATTTACTTGACATGCAATGACCAGCAGTCTGGTATAGAATATTGTTATAAAAAGCATTGTCGCGCAAATAGGACAGATTTGAATAACGGTGTGAACGATTGAAACACACTCATTCTTTACGACGCTGTCACGCGCTATGCAACGTTCAACCAAGAGTTTCATAAAAGGTGAATCTGGAATAGGCAAATATATTCCACAGATTAGTACAGTCACCAAACATGTGGAGGTAAGTGTGGTGTAGAATCGGATTCTTGTTACAATCGTATAATAGCGTAAAGGCCTCGTGACAAGAAGAAAAAGATTAAAACAGGTCCCACTGAGACAAGCCATTACAGATACTCACTATGAACATGACTGACAAAGAAAGCGGACAAAATATACAGTTCCTCAGGTAGACAAAGGAACATCCCTTCACTGCCTTTATGTAAAAATGTGTAGAACAGGTGCCACATGCATATTCACCTGTTCTACACATTTTTACATAATAGCAGTGAAGGGATGTTCATTTGTCTACCCGAGGAACTGTATATTTTGTCCGCTTTCTTTGTCAGTCATATTCATAGTGACTACAGACACCTGATACACAAAAGCAAATGTCATGCTTACGACGGTACAGATCTTCTCGTTGGAACGTTGTATCCAGAAGGCTTGCAACGAACACTCACGTTCACGTATCACGTTTTGCGCTGTTTCGTAAAAATACGTGACTCTAATTTACGAAGTGTAGGGCCTACTATTCGTTGTTTTCCACGCTGGTAAAACACGAATGATCACGTCTACCAAAACGTGACGTGAGTGTTTAATCAATATTTTTAAAATGGCAAGCGATTGTTACTAAGACTAGTTATGATATGTCACCGTAATATGTATGAGATTTTTACACACTGCACGCGTGCACTGCGCCTAGCTAGGCCTAGCGCCTATCTAGCTACGACAACGCGTGGCGACGATCTTCTTCTTCTTCTTAGTTGCATGATCCCTCCACTGTTAATGTTTTGGAGATTCCTGGAGTCCAAATAAAGTAAATGTTTAAAATCCGACCGGTTAGGAGCTTTGGAGAGTCTTAGAACGATCGGACGAGGACGAGCGAGGCGATCGAGGCTGGAGTCCGCCACTGCTTTCGCGCGCGCCCCCCCCCCCCCAGTCCACAGGTTGTTAGCGGGATTTATCACAACTGTTCTCCCCCTCTTTTCACCCTTTTCTTTTCCTTCCTCCATTTTTTGGGGGCGGGGGGCAAGACCCCCCCCCCCCACCGAACTACAACTTGTTGGCGGGAAACTTGTAACTGATATCCCCCTTATTTTGTTCTCTTCTTCCTCTTTTCCTTTCTCTCCTCTTTTCCTTTCCTTTCTCTCTTTTTTCCTTTCCTTTCCCTTCCTTCTCTCTGTTTCAGGTTTGCAAGGGGGGGCAAGGCCCCAGTCCACAGGTTGTTAGCGGGATTAATCGCAACTGTTCTCCCCCTCTTTTCACCATTTTCTTTTCATTCCCCCATTTTTTGGGGGCGGGGGCAAGAGCCTCCCCCCCCCCCCCCCCCCACCGAACTACAACTTGTTGGCGCGAAACTTGTAACTGATATCCCCCTTATTTGTTCTCTTCTTCCTCTTTTTTCCTTTTTTCTTTCACTTTCCTTCCTTCTCTCTTATTTTTGGATGTGGGGGGGGGGCGGGGCGGGGCGGGGGGTAGTAACAACTGGGAGGCAAGGCCCCCCCCCGATCTCCTTCTTTTTCCCCCCTTTTCTTTCTCTTCTTCCATTTCCCTTTCTCTCCTCTTTCCCTTCTTTTCAATCTCTCTCTCTCTCTTTCTGTTTTTCCTTTTTTTTCCGGGGGGGGGGGGGGGGCCTGGATCCGCGCCTGGAGTAAACCACAGAGTTACACAACATATATTCTGACCTGAAGCAGCTTTTTTGCTATTAGTCTCTTCTCAATGACAATTTGCCTTATTTTTTTAAACGCCAGCGTCAATTTATGTGAGCTTTCGTAGATTGCATATAGCAAATTAACTATTTGTTGGGTCACGTAACCCAACACTTCGTAGATTTGGGTGACCTGTTTCACGAAGTGTTCGTTGCAAGCCGTATCCAGAACATGTTCCATAGGTTCCAAGTGCTTCCTAAAATCATATCCGATACAGCAAGTATCTGGTAAAGAACTATCATGTATTCCTGAAGCTCCTTTTGGCGTCTTATAACAAGCAGGACGATCGTGATTAAAACAACAGTCATAGTAATTATGAAGATAATGTAGGCATCAGGCTCTACGAATTCGGGTAAAACATCTCCAACTTTTGCCATTTCAGCTGCCGGCTCTGTCTTACACGTACCAGGAAAAAACGATGTAGGTTCTTTTTCGTTCATCGATTAATTGTAAAAGAGCCGGTGGCTCAAGGTTGAATTGACCGTTAGAACTGGTATTATCGGGCCGATTCGAGGAAGGTGTAACTAAATGTTACGATTCCGTACGACAGAAATGGGGATTCGTGTTGACGAAAACAAGTGACTTTTGGCGTAACGTATACGAACAATATATATTATGCGTTATTAGATCATTGAAGAAAAGTGATATTTAACTTTTTTAGCGACGATGCACAAGTTGATTCACTCATACGCCTTTTACAAACGTGGACTCAACTTTGTCTGGGGCTGCTGCTCTGAATAAACAACTTTGATTAACAATTATTAGATGGTGGAAATTGACTGACAGCTTAATCTTAGTTAAAAATAGAAAGGCAAACACCCGTCAAATGCTGAAAGGGCAACTGATGTAAAGTTCTCTTAATTTTGTGTAGCGTGGGTTGGGTTTTGAATAATGGAGAAGATGCGCTTCGTGCAGTTGTTAGTTCTGTGATTAAAAGAGGCATGAATTATTTTGTCCAGATTAATCATTTACGTCATATCATATCTTACTGTATTTAAAAATGGGCACAGCTATTTGTGTAAAGGTTACTAAAACAAACAAAAGAGACTACACGGTGGATCATGTCTATCCAATCGAACACGTTCTGAAGAAAAAATTTGAACTAAATATTTTGTTGTTTAGTACAAAAGTATTATTCTCATGGAAGCGAGAAGTATGTAGGCCAGAAGGTGAAAAGGTATAACGCGATCGATCTGTTTATCACGGTGTCCCTGGAGTAATTCTTTCCTCAAAGGAAGAATGTGAGATCTAGGCCAAGACCGTTGTTTAAACTTACGGTGCATGTATATCGATTTGCTCATCGGATCTTTCGAATGTTTTCATTACCTCTGCATGCAACAAGAAGGCCTATGGGAGAGTTTAAAATATTAACGCTTGACTTCAAACAAGTTATCCCACGTTGAATATTCCGGATAATTCCTGATGTAAATGGGGTGTTCGATAAATCAATTAAATACTTATGCTATATAGCTGTATCGTCAATAAGCCTACTCAACGTGGATAATATTTTGTGCTCATAGCCGCTCCCAGAATTGTCCTGACACAAAATAAATAATCGTGAACCTTAGTGTTAGTGTGGGTCTGTGTATGGATGAAATGTGGGTGGAGGTGAGGGTTTCATAGTGAGTGAAACTAACCACTGTGTACTGCACCAGTCAGCTAATAACAAAAAGTGGCATTCACATGTAGTGGTATGCTTCGCTCAAATTAGAAACAAGGCGTTTGTTCGGAGCCAGAAGGGCGTATACTCAGTTCATTTTGAACAAATTTAGGCTCTAAAGAGATATATTGACCTGGAGGAACCACCGATAAGATGAAAGGGTATCCTTAACCTATTTTCATGGATTTACCTAAATCACCGGGTGGCCTCTTTACCTGCAACTCGGAATTAACAGGCGTTGTCGGCTCCATAGCCATTACGGATATAAAACTTAGGGTCTAAGCCTGGTTGGCTAAACATGTGCTTAATTCTGCTCTAAATCAGAACGTCTTTAGTTACGACATAGGCCTATCAAATGTAAATGGATAACCTTTTGTTCTTCAAGATATATTGCGAGGTACAACCAGAAGTGGACCTAAAGAGAGAAAGAGAGGTAGAGCTAAAGTAAGAGGATTACTGAAAGAGAAAAACGAGAGAAAGAAAGCACGTCTATTGAGATGAAACGAGTCAGGGGATTTCGTTAGATCATACCTGGAGACTTCAATAACGTGTTACCGATCTCTGTAGTAGCCAGAAATCCATCACGACCGGTGATTCTTCCCCGCTCCTCAATTACGGAAAAACATATTGTAAACAGAGGTGACCACTAAAAAGCAACGCTTCTACAATTGTGGACTCCTCGAATGATTTCTCATTACTGATCTACGTAATGTAGACCAGGAAGCTGTAATGAATGGAGATACCTTCCCGAAAGAATTTTTCGAGGGAAAAATATTCAAGGTTAACTTGGTTTAACAAAATGTTACGCAACGCTGTCTGCTTCCCTAACTTTTCTATTCATTCGGTCGTAAATATATGCAGGCATCGAGCTTAGAAGTCATGCGTGGCACCGCAAAAATTAGGTCATGTTCAGTGAAGATGTATTTAGCTATGACATAAAATAAAGAATTCACAACATATGACCAATGCAACTTTGTATTGGTTATCAATTTTTTTTTTTCGTCCTCTGATAGCTCTACTGAAGACATATCCATTTCAACCAGCGGAAACGACCAAAGAAATCGTGGGTTAGAGCTAATGTAAGGTTTTCATCATCATGATTTACTCATCCAATTATTGCATTCTTCCGAAAAAATTCCGAAATTAGGACATAGTTTGGAAGGTAGTCCAAATGTTTATCTCCCAAAAGAACTAAATTAAATTGTTTTATATGTTTGCGAATTCGTTGGATGAGGGTTAGAAGTTGTCAATTCATCACCACTTTTCACCCCAAGTACGGTCCGGCAACGCATAAGCCGCCGGGCTATGGGTGGAAAGGGAGGACTTAGTGCTACCATGGACCTATTACGGATGGACATTCGACGCGATTCTTTCTTTAATCCAATAAAAGTCACCGCCTTCTGATTATGTGCATCTTAATGAGAACATTCAGCTGTTTTAACAATAACACGGAACAACAATTTCCGATTATAAACCAGAACTGCACATCGATTTCCCATGATTTAAGCGATTTGGACGGAATCTTCATTCATTACAGCTTCCTGGGTAGACTGTTCAAATGTCCTCTTGACAGATAATGCTGATGACTCAAATAATTTATTTCTAGATTGTTTATTGTTTGATTTTACTTTGTGACAAAAACATGCCTTTAAAAGAAATACGTTCCAATTGTCGACGTATAATTAAAAAGCCATGGATAACATTTGCTATTCTAAGATCTATCAGAAGAACAAAATATTCTGTACAAAAAGAATAAAAGTAATCCTATTTCTGAAAAAAGAATGGAGTACAAACAATATATCGAAACAAATTAAATTCTGTGGTTCGATCTTCAAAGAATTGTTTTGATCAATGTCATGCCGTAAAATCTGATCTCAAGAAAACATGGAATCTATTTTCTAGTCAACTCTATTCTTGGGAAGCAAACATCTGTAACATCTAAAATGCTTATCCATGGTGATAAAAGTATAGATTAAAAAGTAGTAATTGTTAATGTATTCACTTCTTTGACAATGCACCTGTTCACTACGAATATATTACCTGATGCTTTGAAAGAAACGTTCTGTACGATTGCTACAATACACAACTACAATACAAGGAATGCCTCTCATTTTCACCATTGAAAGTTTCTTCCAGCTCTGTTGCAATTTCTCGTCGACATATAATGGCCCTAAAGTTTGGATCACATTACCACATTCTTAACAATCAATTCAGTTCAACGAATCGTTTAAACGTAAACTTAAGCAGCACTCCTTGTTATTTTATGGACCTTCTTATATGATATCGTGTATGCTTTATTTATTCCTATACTCTTTTTCAGTAGACTGAGCGTTTGTTTGTTAATTGTATTGTGACGCGCTCAGGGTGCGCCCATTCACCAAGCCCTGTTGCTTTTTACGGCTGCACCTTTCTACATTCTATATGTTTAGTACATTTAATCGTGTCTTCTTCTTTCTTCTAATATATATATACAATATGTACAACAATGTATGATGTCATTTTTACTGTGATTGGAAGCAAACAAAGTTCAATTCAAAGTTCAATTAGCCAGTTCGTAAATAGCTTAGCAACGAATGACCCTAAAATATCCACAGCTATTCTACACGATGGATACGTCCCACTTGTGCATTTTAGAATAATCACTGCAAAAGTGATGGAGGTGCTTCATGAATACTGATAACATTACTTCCATGAGCACGATACGAGTATTCGTCTCAATGGTTTAACAATTTAAGGAACGAATGAACTTTGTATGTCAATGCGTAAATCCTAATTACGAACTCTCTTTAAAAAAAAAAACATTTATAATTGCTGTAATGTTATCTATTTTATTTGATGCTTTCTATTTCACATTTTCAAAATAAACATATTTATGCTCATTAATATGACATTGATCATGTTGATTATCTCAGTTCTGATCAAAGCGTTCTTGATAATGAATCTTACAAAGATTTCACTTTACATCATTTGTATTTTTTCGTTAGCACATACGGATAGGGTCTGATTTAATATCAAGTATCATGAAGAAAAAATATCATATATCATTATCACACCAAACTAGTTCTCACTTCGTTCTGGAACCGTCCTATAAAATTATAAAACGGGTTGTGGTCAGGGCAGAAATAAAATAATGTCTATAATACGATCCTAGTTCGTTCATAAACAGTCCTCGATACGTTCATCTCGTCTGTACCCCGTCCACAGTCAGTTCATATCAAATTCAGGTCCGGTAAATTTGCCATTTCCAGGCAGTCTAAGCCAGTCCGTAGTCAGTTCTACCTCGTCCCCAATACGCCGGAAGTGGGGGGGGGGGGGGGGGGGCAGGGGGGCAGTTGCCCCCCCCCAAAAAAAAGAACGTCCCCCCCCTCAAAAAAAAAAAAGCAGTAAAGGAGTAAAGATGGTTTGTATTTTTAACCCAAAAGAACATTACAATAAACAAAACCTGAATTAAATGGCGTATAAAATTCCATTCAAAGAAAAGGAAAATTAACAGGAATTAAATTTCCTAAACATTGCGCATGCTGCATGCCTATATTTATCAATGGAGGTTCTTATAATAGCGATACGCGCATATTGTAGACATATTGTGAGAGAATGGGAAAGCGGGTCTGTTTTTTGTTATAGGGGTTAGAAGCTAATGATCCCCTGAACGCTGGCGTACTGATGGGGGGAGGGGTATTTTTTATTCGATACCAGTGATTTACAAATGTTGCTAAAATGACATGAATTTCCGGTATTTTTTCTCAATTTTTGTGTAAGTCATACTTTTTATGCGTTTGTTGGAAAATTAGAAATTCCCAAATTTACAGTCGGGCGAAAAATATGCTTATTTAGAAGCCTTTATATCAGGGTCTGCAGAACGGCCGGGCTCGGGGGCGAGCCCCCCTCACTTTTTGAAAAAGTTTTTTTCAGAGAAAAAGACAGAAAGAGAGAAAGAAAAAATAATTGACCTGCCAATGTCGCAAATGAGGTATCAAAATATGCTCATCTGACCGTTATTAAATACTTAAAAACCCCGAGCTTCCGGGGGCTCTGTCCCCTGGACCCCACCAAGGACCCTAAGGCGTTGCCTTGGATGCTCATCTGACCTTAATTAAATGCCTAAAACCCCAGAGCTTACGGGGGCTCCGCCCCCTGGACCCCACCAAGGGCCCTAAGGCGGTCCCCGGTATGCTCATCTGACCGTTATTAAATAACTAAAACCCCTAAAGCTTCTGGGGGCTCCGTCCCCGGACCCCACCAAGAGCCGTGACCGAGGCGGTCTCATGTATGCTCATCTGACCGTTATTAAATACCTAAAACCCCTGAGCTTCCGGGGCTATGCCCCCTTGACCCCACCAAGGGCCCTAAGCCGGTCCCCTGTATGCTCATCTGACCGTTATTAAATACCTAAAACCTTCCTAAAAGCTTCCAGGGCCTTTGCTCCCTGGACTCTCCGCCAATTAGTGGCCTGCCAGTGTCACAAATAGGGTATCTCAATATGCTTATCTGACCATAATTGTAATGCCTAAAACCCCTAAGCTTCTGGGGGCTCAGCCCCTTTACCCCCTGCTGGGGCTCAGACCCTGAGCCCCACGCCAATTTACGCTCTACCTGATCGTTAATAATCCATTTAAAAAAACGTTTCGCGGGGCCTGCATTTCGCGCGCCTGTCCAAACCCATTATATAACTAGTTCGCCACTTTTTCTAACTAGCGTGTGCAATCCCGTCCTGGCTCGAGAGCTATACAAACCCAGCGCGTTCTCGCCATTCCTCATTCCCGTTCAACTTCAACGTTTCAAGCTTTGCGGATCAAAACATTCAAGCCAAACCCCCATCACACCAGACTAGTTATCACTACGTTATAGAAAGTTTTGCTAAACAGGCTCAAACTGTGTGTGAACGGAGTGAGCGTATAAGAAACTATTTACGATCTTTTTAGGAACTTCATCGACGGGCTCGGACTGGTCTGGACGGGAAGGGTGCTCTAGACCTCTGAGCCTGTTCAAAATTTTCCCCGTTCTGCAATTAGACGGAGTGACGATGTACTTAAAACGAGATGAACGTACTACGAATGGAATTGCCGTACTATGAACGGAATTGCCGTACTCCGATCCTAGTAGGAGCTTGTTACAACGTGATGTGGTCGAGCATCATTTAGCAAGAACGCGCTGGGTTTGTATTATCCCTCGAACCAGGACGGGATTGCACACGCACGATATGAGCGCGTTCGAACACACTAAGAACGAGATGAGGACAAGTTGAACTGTCTCCGAACGGGGTGGTTGGGTTATAAACTAGTTAGAAGAAGTTTCGAACTAGTAAAAAATGGTTTGGACTGCTTGGAAATGGCAAATTTACCCGATCTGAACTTGATATGAACTGACTGTGATCGGGTACAGACGAGTTGGACGTTTTGTGGACTGTTAATGAACGAACTAGGATCGTATTAGAGACATTAGTCCAGTCCGAGACCGTTCTTAAACAGATCGTAAGCAGTTGATATTACGTTCAACTCCGTTCGCACACAGTTTGAGCCCGGTTGGCAACATGTTTGAGAACGTAGTGAGAACTAGTTTGGTGTGATTGGAGATTTAGAATTATATGGGAAATTTAAAAATCATCGTTATAATGTAGAATATTTGAAATTGCAAGTAACGTCTTCTGAAAAGGACATTGTTCTGATCTGATTTCATTTATTCTAACATATATAAATACCGTTTAACCTTAATTAGTTATATATTTATATGCATGTATAATCATGTATATACATTATTGGATCTTTACAAGTTTTATGATCGAAGCTTGATCGTTGTAAGTTTTATTGTCAAAACCTGAAAGAGACGCTCAATATCAGTCAATTACCCAGCGATCAATGCGCCATTTCATCTTTATTATTGTAGAGTCTCTAGCATCAAATTCGCTCTGAAAGAAATCAAACTTTCTTACATGTCATTTGTTTGAACCATCGACGGAGGGATTCCAAGCAAATACATCTCGCTTCAGCGTTGGTCAACAGGTAGATAACTGCTTGTAAGCATGCACTGCTCCCTGATAAAATGTCAAGGATATTCCTTATAGTAGAAGGAAATGGTATCACGTATGTGAAGATGTAAGGTAGCCATGAAAAATAGAACGAACCTGTTAAAAGAAATACTGTAACGAAACCTTTCAACCCTCTTTTGCGCGAGCGATCAGGATTTACGTTGTTATTCCTTACAACGCGAATTTCCAGATTTTCTGGCGTGTCGCTATCACTACGGTTCTCTGGAAAGTGGTTGCGATTCTCCATGTTAACATTGTGGGCAAGGACACGAGGGTTCTCAGGAATGGCCACAACCTTATTAACTTGACATGCGATGACCAGCAGTCTGATATAGAATATTGTTATAAAAAGCATTGTCGCGCAAATAGGACAGATTTGAATAACGGTGTGAACGATTGAAACCCACTCATTCTTTACGACGCTGTCACGCGCTATGCAACGTTCAACCAAGAGTTTCATAAAAGGTGAATCTGGAATAGGCAAATATATTCCACAGATTAGTACAGTCACCAAACATGTGGAGGTAAGTGTGGTGTAGAATCGGATTCTTGTTACAATCGTATAATAGCGTAAAGGCCTTGTGACAAGAAGAAAAAGATTAAAACAGGTCCCACTGAGACAAGCCATTACAGATACTACAGACACCTGATACACAAAAGCAAATGTCATGCTTACGACGGTACAGATCTTCTCGTTGTAACGTTGTATCCAGAACATGTTCCATAGGTTCCAAGTGCTGCCTAAAATCATATCCGATACAGCAAGTATCTGGTAAAGAACTCTCATGTATTCCTGAAGCTCCTTTTGGCGTCTTATAACAAGCAGGACGATCGTGTTTAAAACAACAGTCATAGTAATTATGAAGATAATGTAGGCATCAGGCTCTACGAATTCGGGTAAAACATCCCCAACATTTGCCATTTCAGCTGCCGGCTCTGTCTTTTACGTACCAGAAAAACGATGTAGGTTTTTCTTTCCTTCAATACTGCCGGTTTTGAATTTTCAAAAACTAGTCGGTCGATTAATTGTAAAAGAGCAGGTGGCTCAAGGTTGAATTGGCCGTTAAAACTGGTAGTATCGGGCCTATTCGAGGGAGATGTAACTAAAGTTTACGATTCCGTACGACAGAAATGGGGATATGTGTGGATCAAAATCTGAACAAGCGACTTTTGGCGCAACAGATACGAAAAATGAATTATGCGTTATTAGATAATTGAATAAAAGAGAAATTTAACTTCTTTAGCGACGATGCCCTAGTTGATTCACTAACACGCCTGTCACAAACGTGGACTCAACTTGATCTGGGGCTGCTGCTCTGAATAAACAACCTTGAGTTACAATAAATAGATAGTGAAGATTAACTGACAATTTAATCTAAGTTAAAAATTGAAAGGCAAACACCCGTCAAATGCTGAAGGGGCAACTGATGTAATAGAAGTTCTCTTAACTTGTGTAGCGTGGGTTTGGTGTTGAATAATGGAGAAGATGCGCTTCGTGCAGTTGTTAGTTCTGTGATTAAAAGAGGCATGAATTATTTTGTCCAGATTAATCATCTACGTCATATCTTACTGTATTTAAAAATGTGCACAGCTTTTTGTGTACAGGTTGCTAAAACAAACAAAAATGACTACACGGTGGATCATGTCTATCCAATTGAACACGTTTTGAAGCAAAAATTGGAACTAAATATTTTGTTGTTTAGTACAGGCTTTAAAAATGTATTATTCTCATGGAAGCGAGAAGTATGTAGGCCAGAAGGTAAAAAGGTAGAACGCGATCGATTTGTTTCGCATGGTGTCCCTGGAGTAATTCTTTCCACAAAGGAAGAATGTCAGATCTAGGCCAAGACAGTTGTTTTAAACTTAAGGTGCATGTATATCGATTTGCTCATCGGAACTTTCGAATGTTTTCATTACCTCTGCATGCAACAAGAAGGCTTATGGGAGAGTTTAAATATTAACGCTTGACTTCAAACAAGTTATCCCACCTTGAATATTCAGGATAATTCCTGATGTAAATGGGGTGTTGGATAAATCAATTAAATACTAATGCTAGTTGTATCGTCAATAAACTATTCAAAGTGGATAATATTTTGTGCTCATAACCGCTCCAAGAACTGTCCTGACACAAAATTAAGTATCGTGAACCTAAGTGTGGGTGTGGGTCTGTGTGTAGATATAATTTTGGTAAGCTATCAGTTGTGTACTGCATCAGGCAGTTTATCAAAATTGGCATGCACAAGCAGTTTGATGCTCGTTCAAATCAGGAAAAATACGTCTGTTTTGAACCAGATGGGTGTATACTCATATCATTTTGCACATAGTTAGGCTTTAAACAAATGTATGTATATGGAGGAACCACGTTATGATCTATTTCCAGAGCATAAGTTCATGGCCTAACTTAGATCACAACTGGACCTCTACACTTACACATGGAAATAAACAGGGTTTGTCGACTCCAGAGCCGTTAAGGGTGTTAACCAAAGGGTCTAAGCCTGGTTGTCTAGACAGGTGCTAAATTCTGCTCTTAATCAGAACGCCTTTAGTTACGACACAGGTCTACCAAATTTATCTGGTTAACCTTTTGTTCTTCAAGATAAATTGAGAGGTACAACCAGAAGTGGATCTAAAGAGATAAAGAGAGAAAGAAAGGTAGAGCTAAAAGTAAGAGGATTACTGAAAGAGCAAAACGAGAGAGAGAAAGCCATTTTATGAAGTTAAAACGGGTCAGGGGGTTTTGTTAAGCCCCCATCACACCAAACTAGTTCTCACTACGTTCTGGAACCGTCCTAGAAAATCGTAAAACGGGTTGTGGTCGGGGCAGAATGTGTAGAAAATGTTTATAATACGATCCTAGTTCGTTTGTAAACAGTCCTCAATACGTCCATCTCGTTTGTTCCCCGTCCACAGCCAGTTCATATTAACCCGTTCCTTCCGGGAACCTGGTATACCAGGCTCCCGTGGAGCCCACTCACAGACGGGAACCTGGTATACCAGGTTCCCATAATAGGCAGGTAAATGGCGTCTTTACAAGCCTAAAATTGCTTTTCCCTGCCATTAATTCAATAAACTATTGGATTTGAGGGTTTATCCAAAGTATATGCTATCATTATCCATTACTCCTGTTTTGTTTACTTTAATATTATTCATTATAATTGTACTTTTTCATAAGCATGTCAAGTTTTCTCTCACATGAAATTCGTACAGCAGCGTATGCAGCTCCGCGATGTCTGTCCCAGAGATATTGACTTTCGCTGAGACCTTCCATGCACAGAATACTAATACTGCTGGTATTTCAATTGGGAGCAGCGCAAAGCTTATAACCAAAGCATATAACGGCACGCGCGGAACAATGCACTTCACTGCACTTGAAAGGAAAAGCCAAAGGTCAACTCTCTATTGTCAACAACAATACAAGCAGTATTATAAGTCTAAAGCAAGATGGCGCGACTCCTAAAAAAAGTTCTATTCAACTTTGATAAGGCTCGCGAGGCTGTACTCGATTTAGTATCCGAAAACGAGTTTTGATCAGGTGTATTTTGGATTTATTATTATGATATTTTTATCACCGACCCCCCTCCCCCTCCATACAACAAGCTCAGATTTATTATTTAGTTTGTCTCTTTTTTGTTTGTTTATATTTTTGGGCTAAAGTATGATGTCCTACGTATAATAGTAACGTCAATATAGCATACCGGTACTAAACATTTTTGTATAGCAGTTTGATGCAACAGAGATTTGCATTCAAAAGTTTTACTTTTTATAAGTATTGGACAGTAATATTCTTCTCATTTCGACTTTATCAGCCGCTCATTCTCTATAGCGTTCCCTATTTCGTTCCCTATACTAAATATAAGGTATATGTGAGGGGGGGGGGGGGGTGGGGGGGGAGGTATATGTGACAGGGGATATAAATTATTTGAGAAAGAGGGGGGATATAGAAAGTTATCTCCTCCCCCCCCCCCCTCCAGCTCTGATTGTTTTTGTTTTATGTTCGTCTCTTTTTGTTTGATTATATCTTTTCGCTAAAGTATAATGTCTGACGTATAATATCAGGGATATGTTATAATAATTAATCCCAAGGAAGGGATGATGCCGGCATACAAGTAAATGGCGGAATAGTAGAAAACATTATGAAAGATGAAGATGGAAAACGACATAGAAAGAGAGAGAGGGAGAGAGAGAGGGGTGGGCGGGGGCAGGAGAGATAGAAAGTTGGACATAGTCTGTTCTGTATTTATTATTATGATATTTTCTCACCGACTACCCCCCCCCCCCACACACCTCAGATTTTTTCTTTAGTTTTTTCTCTTTTTTGTTTGTTTATATCTTTTGGCTAGAGCATAATGTCCGACGGATAATAGTACCGTCAATATAGCATAATAAAAGTATGTTTATATCAGTTTGATGCAACAGAGATTTACATTCAAAAGTTTTATTTTATATAAATATTGTACAGAAATATTCTTCTAATTTTGACATTATCAGCCGCTCGTTTTCTATTTCGCTCCCTATAATAATTATAAATAATGTACATCATCAGGGATAATTTTATGTTATAATAATTAATCTCAAGGAATTTGCTGCCGGCGTACAAGCAAATGGAGGAATAGATAACAATAAGAAAGATGAAAATGGAAAAACGACATTGAAAGATAGACAGAGAGACAGGCATATAGAGAGAGAGAGAGGGGGGGGGGGGGGGAAAGAAAAAATAGAGATAGAGGGGGGGTGGGGGGGGGGTAGAAAGTTGACGTATTCTGTGCTGTATTTATTTTTATAATATTTGTTGCACCACCACCCACCCCCCTCCTAGATCAGATAAATTATATTATTTAGTTTGTCTTCTTTTTTGTTTGTTTATATATTTTGGCTAAAGTATAATGTCCGACGAATAATAGTATCGTCAATATAGCATACTAAATGTTTGTATCAGTTTGATGCAACATAGATTTACATTCAAAAGTTTTACTTTGCATAATTATTATTCAGTAATATTCTTCTCATTTCGACATTAATCAGCTGCTCGTTTTCTATTTCGTTTCCCATAATAAATATAAGGTATTATGAGTACATCATCAGGGATATGTTATAATAATCAATCTCACGGAAGGAATGCTGCCGGCCTATACAAGCAAATGGAGGAATAGAAAACAATATGAAAGATGAAGATGGGAAAACGACATTGACAGATAGACAGACAGACAGAGAGCGGGAGAGAGAAAGAGGGGGGAGAGAGAGAAAGTGGACGTATAGTCTGTACTGTATACATTTTTATGATATTTGTCTCTCCGATCCCCCCCCCCCCCCCCCTCCAGCTCCGATTTGTTTTCCTTTAGTTTTATGAATGTACAATGTCCGACGTAATAATAGTACCGTCAATAAACTTCTTTTTGAAATTTGAAAAAATTTGGTATAAAAACAAATAGCGGAACAGAAAGCAGTACGAGAAAGAAAGACGGAAACTGGCGTTGAGAGAGCGAGCGATCAAGAAAGAGAGAAGCAAACATTTCCCCTATCATCTTTTTGTCTGTGACATTTTATTTAATCACATCCTCTTGTTTATTCCTTTATATTTCCATGATTGTAATATATTTTGCAATCAATATTTTAGATAGGGTAAAATCTGCTTTGCGTTATATGATTAACAATTCTTATTTATATGTCGAAACGTGCTTTCGGAAATCGCGAACAGAAAACGGTATGGAGAGATGAAGTATAATGAACGGTTTTAGAGAGTGTGAGAGAGAGAGAGAGAGAGAGAGAACAGACAAAGACAGAGATAAAGAGAGAGAGAGAAAGTTGGGCGCATTGTTATATAGTCTGTACTGTATTTTTTAGTATGCTATTTTGGCTCTCCTTTCACCCCCCCCCCCCGTTCTGGATTCTTCTTGAGTTTCATTCGATCATGTTTATATATTTTCGCTACAGTATAATGTCCGACGTAAATTATAACAGTCAATTTTGGCTGATAAACTATTTCAATTCAATTTGATGCAACAGAAACTTACATTGAAATAATTTACTTTTTGTAAACTGTGTATTTTCTCATAAAATCGAGTATCGAAATAAAAAGAGATAAATAAGAAGAATAGAAAGAAGAAGAAAAAGAAAAAGAAGAAGGAGAGGAATAAGAGTGAGAAGGAAAAAAAAAAGAAAAGATACGGAGGAGAAAGAAGAAGAACAAAATAAGGAGGTAGAAGAGGAAGAAAAGGATAACGAAGAAAAAAACCTACCGTACGGAAGAGCTAAAAGAACTTAGAGGTTGGAGCACGGTAGATTGCCAAATGATCTGCGCATGCGCTAAGTTCTGCTCGTCGAAGCGACTGCCAGGCTTTTGGTCGCTTCAACGCACACGCATTGTGCCGCGCGCTGAACAGTCGCACGCTACGGCAGCGAAGGAGTCGAGTTTTCGATTTTTAATCTTGTTTGTGGGGTGGCTATTAGGCTGAATAATTTCGGAAGGAACGGGTTAAGTTCAGATCGGATAGATTAGGCAGTCCAAGCCAGTCCGTAGTCAGTTTAAATCCATTATTAACTAGTTCTACCCCATTCGCATACGTCCAAACCCATTCTAACTAGTTCGCCACTTGTTCCAACTAGTTTTTAACCCGACCACCCCGTTCAGAGGCAGTTCAACTCTTCCTCATCTCGTACTGAGTGCGTTCGAACGCGTTGCTAGAGCGTGTGCAATCCCCGTCCTGACTCGGGAGTTATAAAAACCCAGAGCGTTCTCGCCATTCCTCATTCCCGTTCAACTTCAACACTTTAGCTTTGCATATCAAGACGTTCAAGTCAAGCACCTATCACACCAAGCTACTCTCTCTACGTTCTGGAAAATGTTGCCAAACGGGCTCAAACTGTGTGTGAAAAAAGTAACCGTATTAGCAACTATTTACGATCTTTTTAGGGACTTCATGGACGGGCTCGGACTGGCTTGGACGGGAAGGGTGGTCTAGAACTTTGAGCCTGTTAAAAATTCTCCCCGTCCTGCAATTGGACGGAGTGACAACGTACTCAAAACGAGATGGACGTACTACGAACGGAATTGCCGTATTATGAACGGAATTGTCCGTACTTCTACTAGGAACGTATTACCACGTGATGTGGTCGAGCATCAATGAGGAAGAATGCGCTGGGTTTGTATAGCCCCTCGAACCAGGACGGGATTGCAATCACGATAGAAGCGCGTTCGAAAGCACTAAGAACAAGATGAGGTCGAGTTTGAACTGTCTCTGAACTGGGTGGTTGGGTTATAAACTAGTTAGAACAAGTTCCGAACTAGTAAAAATGGTTTGGACTGCTTGGAAATATCAAAAATATCCGATCTGAACTGATATGAACTGACTGTGGATGGGTACAGACGAGTTGGACGTATTGTGACTCTTAATGAACGAACTAGGATCGTACTAAGACATTAATCCAGTCCGAGTCCCGTCTATAAAGTCCTTAAACAGGTCGCAAACAGTTGCTACGTTCAACTCCGTTCGTACACAGTATGAGCCCGTTTGGCAACATTTTCGAGAACGTCAGTGAGAACTAGTTTGGTGTGATGGGGGCTTTAGATCATACCGGGAGATTTCCATGACGTGGTACCGATCTCTGCGTCATCAAGGAATCCATCATGACCGATGATTCTTTCCCCGCTCCTCATTTACGGAAATTATATTAGAAGCAAAGGCGAGCACTAAAAAGCAACGCTTGCACAATTGTGGACCCCTCAAATGATCTCTCATTACTGATTTAGGTGAGGTAGACTGTCAAATATATTATTGTCAGATAATGTTGATGAGTAATATAATTTATTTCGAGATTGTTTATTGTTTTATTTTACTTTGCGACAAAAACATTCCTTTAAAAGAAAAACGTTCCACTTGTCATCGTATAATTTAAAAGCCATGGATAACATTTGCTAAAATTTTAAGATATATCAGAAAAAACAAAGAATTATGTACAAAAAATATAAAGTAATTCTATTTTGAATAACGAAAACGAAGTAAAAAACAATATCGTAATAAATTAATTATGTGTTTCGATCTTAAAGAGAAAGAATTTGATTGATAAATGTCAAGCTGTAAAGTCTGATCTATTAAAGAAAACATGGAATCTATTTTCTAATAAATTATATTCTTGAAAAGCAAACATCTGTAACACCTAAATGCACATCCGTGGTGATAAAATTATAGTAGGTATAGCACACCTAAAAATAAGTACAACAAACACATGTTATCTGATGATTGCAAATGATCAAGCTTCATTAAAGCTTCAAAAACAAAAAACTGAATTAAAATCGGTCAATGCGTTGTGATTTTATACCATTATTTGATATCGCAAAATTACCGAAAATCCTGACAGAAATGGCCAAATTGGCAAAAATGGCAAAATTCGACAAAGTTGACAACTTAATTCATCACTTTCTTGGACTCAAATAATAAATTTAATTATCAGACACTAACATTTTATCTTTGTGGTTAAAATACAAAAAAGAAAATCATATACCTATTATAGTCCGTGGGCCAGAGGGGGCTACCGTGCACACCCCCTATGATCCTACTTTTTGGGTGTCATTTTGTCCATTGGGATCCATAATATAAGAAAAAAGATGTTCCCAAGAAAAAAACTCATTTGGACACTGTTTTTTTGCTCCTTATTTGAAGATATGTAAAAATGTCAGTTTTTCGTGTTTTGCACACTTTCTTAGGGTTTGTGAATTATGTGCTTACATTTTATCCTGTTTCTCAGCAGATATAACTCTAATCTCCACCAAATTTATAAGAAATCTTTGTAAACTATACAACAATAGGTAGACAAAATTATTTTAATTTATTTTATTGTCTTCAATTATTAATGACGTCATAAATTTGCATATATTTTGATATGCAAATTTCTGTCTCGAAACCTGTCAAAATCACCTGAAAGTTGTATTTTGTCTGCTATTATCATGAAATAAGTTTTTCAAACCCCCTAATTTGGTGTAAAATTATTCATTGATATGTTATCTGATGTTTCCTGCAAACAAAATTCAGCCAACTCATGTAGACATTGTTTTTTCCCCATTATGTTGTATGTAAACATATCAGTTTTTCTTGTATTGTACATTTTCTTAGGGTTTGTGAATTATGTGCTTACACTTTACCCTGTTTCTCAGCAGATATAAGTCTAACCTCCATCAAATTAATAAACAATCTTTGTAAATCATACAACAACATGTAGACAAAATTATTTTAATATATTTTATTGTCTTCAATTATGAATGACGTCATAAATTTGCATATATTAAATATGCAAATTACTGTCTCAAAACCTGTCAAAATCACCTAAAAGTTGTATTTTGTCTGCTATTATCATGAAATAAGTTTTCTAGCCCCCTAATTTGGTGTAATATTATTCATTGATATGTTATCTGATGTTTCCCGCAAATTTTGTTTCCCCCCCCCCCCCTCCCCCCCCCCCCCCGCATATTACGATGAATACATTCTGTATATATAATGTACATTCAATTAAAGTTCCTGTTTAAAAAAACAAAAGCTCAAAAAGCAGTATTTAAATTACTATAGGGGCTAGCCTGTTAACATCAAACTAAATCAAATAGAGTATATTACCACATACATCATTGTTTCCTTTTATAGTATCAGCCTGAAGAGGTATCAGACAGAGCCAACTTATTCAGCAGTTGGTCATTAATTCCATTATATGCTATAATATAGTTTGTTGTTTATACAAATGAATGATCAAACGTATACGGGGTGCAATTTCACGAATTTCAACTAACTTGACACAATTAGCAATGGAAGAAGCATGCATCCTCATTCTTGAAGACATTTCAGATGTGCACGGTTATCATCGGGAGTGCTACCAACTTTTTACCAAGAATCTCAATCGACTGTCAGAGATCTTTTCTGATGCCACAGAACCTTCAACATCCCGTCCACCCAGATTGTCAATTGATGAAGTCATCTTCAATCCTGATTGTATCTTTTGTAAAAAAGGAAGGCCTAAAATCAATAAAAGTGAAAAGCTCTTGGACAACAGAAAGTCACCAATGTTAGAATTTGGTGGGTGGCAAAATGTTGTAGATGTTGCGAAGAGAGTTGGTGATGAAAACCTACTTTTGAGAATCATGGAAGTTTATCTGTTTGCTGCAGAAGCAAGATATCACAAGAACTGTCGGAAGAACTATGTGGCGAACTAAGAACCAGATTAATGGAGAAGTGACAAGTACGATGAAATAGCTAAACAGAGAACAATGGAAGTAGCCCACAAGAAAGCATTTGCCAGCATATGTAGATTAAATTTTAGATGATGAAATACCTGGCCCTCAACCGCAAAAGCCATTGCCTGTATATAGATGACCAGATTCCCACTGAGCTAGAGAAGTTCCTGAACCATTTGTGAGTGGAAGTCCATCTCGACCATCACAAAGAGTGACTAGACTTGTCATATCTCTTGGGCAAGATAATTATATGTAGGGCAACCACAAATAGAAAGTGGAAAATATCCAAGCATATTCTGGTATGGATGACTCTGAGACATCTCTTACGCAGTGCTCAACTGATCACATTCATGAATCGCCTTGTTCTTTCAGAAAGCTATTCATTTTCACTTGAGCTTGAATCTGCCATAGCACAAGCGCTACAGTAGACTTTCGGCATTCTATCTAGACAGGTAGTCCACCGTCCCGTGGAGCCGTCAGTCTTCCATTCAGACGTTGACGATTTCAACCAATACATTTCAAGCTTAAGTGGTTCTGGCTCTGTCCACACAGCACATGGGATTATGCTGCAGGAGATTTCTAACAATGAGACAGTTGAATCTTCAAATAGTACAGTACCCTCAGAAGCGCGTAAATGAACCAAAGAACGTTCCTTGGCTATTGAACATGAAGGTCCTCTTCCACTTTGCTATGTCAACCGATATTAAACATTCAAACAATGTGCCAGAAATGATATTGCGTGGATGCTTGTCCGAAAAAGTAGTGGCGAGACAGGTCAAGAGCTTCCAGGTTGGGCTGGATTTGTCTCAGTAACATGGGAGGTGCCTTCAAATGTGACTACCATAGATTACTATCCTGTTATAAAATATCCCATAACAGAATTCGATACAATCCAAGAGTGCCCGAGAGCTGCAGAAGAAGCAAGCCGCGAGGTTGGCCAAGACTATGTCATAACAACATTTGACTTGGGCGTGTGCATGAAGGCATATCCTCTCATTTGGAGTCATCCATAGAATTACAAGAAACACATTGTGTTGATTGGCACTTTCCATTTGATTTGTGCATACTCCAAGATGCTTGGAAACAAAATGGAAGGATCCGGACTTGAAGATATCCTCTTGGAAGCTGGTCTGATGTCCTCTGGGTCTATGAAAGACGTCATAACAGGAAAGAACTGCGACAGGAGTCTGTATTGTCACAAGACAATGGTGGAGTGCTTAGAAAGGCTCCTTTTTTATGAGTTCCTGTCAATGACTGGAAAAGATGATGCACTTGTTGGTATAGCTGATTAATCAAAGAATATCTTCTAAGAGCTAATTTGATCACCAACAAAGGAGAGGCTTGCTGAGGTTGTGGCTAATGAAGATCTGAAGGCGTTGAAAGAGTCATATCAGAGCTTCAAAGCTGATATTAGAAGAGGATCTCTTGGGAAGACGGTACAATTTTTGATGTCGTATGTTGATTGCGTTTGGATTGATCTTTCATTGATCAGGTCTGTGAAAGAAAATGAATGTCCATTGTACTTGCACTGCCTGATCCTTATGCCTGACCTGGTCACAATTACTCCCGATATCTGACCTACCTTGATGTATTCTTAGTAAACATTGAAGATTCACTTCCTGGTGCCATGACATTGCTCGAAAGAGGTGCAATAAGTGTTGCCAGGTCGCTCATTCCAGGGAACCGATGTGCTGTTGACAAGACAATTGAGGAGATAATCCTGAAGCATGGCAAATCTCGCGGTGGGGGTGGTAGTGGTGTCGGTGTCTCTGGCATAATTGAGAACTACAGTGTATATCAGAGGTGGGCTCGAACATATGCAGATATGACGTTTGATGCTCACCGTGGAAGTACACACAGAGATCAACAACCAACTCAGATGAGGAAAAGTGAGGGATGTGTATTAAAAAAAGGGCCATAGATGATCAGATGTAAAAAGCTTCCTCAATCATGTTGATGTTGATGACAAGAATGGATTGTATGTTTTTTCTCCCGGTACCCGCGCTCCAGCTGAGGTTGAGAAAGATGTCATGCATACAATTACCAGAGGGAAAGACCAGAAAGAGATGTTCATCAAAGAGCGATTAGAGAAAAAGACATTGTTCTCTGACCCCATCAAGAAACTGAAGCTCAAACCTTGGCAGAGACAAATAAGAAATTCAAGCTTAAAACATCCCAACGAAAAGTAAAAGAGTACAAGCAACAAGGGGACATTGCTATCCAGCTGATGGTAAAGGGACAAAGTTCAGGCAGCCAACTTGATCTACGGGAATTCTTTGATCCCTGTTCTCTACTCAATTGGAACATTGGAACAACTTCTTTGCTAAGACAGATACATTTAAGGGCCTACACTATCTCCGTAAGGATCGCAACCTCCCACCACTGGCAATTCCTTGGTAGTGGAAGATGGTAATGCTGTTTTCTACTACCTAAAAGAGATGCCTGCATACTTCCACGATCTTTGCATCAACATTCACAATGGAGTGTTGTCCAAATGCGATGTCATCTTTAGCGCAGACATGTACAAGCCAGACTCTGGGAAGTCAAGTGAACGGACACGGCGTGGGTGTGCAGAGATGTTGATGATTAAAGGAGGCAAGACCAAAAGACCATCTGACTGGAAGCAGTTCCTAACGAATGATGAGAATAAGAAACAACCTATTCAAGTACTTCTGGATGTCTGGAGTAAGCACGACATGGCTAAGAGCCGGGCTAAGAGGCTGTATGGGAAAAAATGATATTCATCAAAGAAGGAGAAGCCCAACTGCTTACTTCTCAGAATAGGAGAGAGACACTGTGTTCTGATATTCCATCTCTCAACTCAACCCAAGAAGAAGCATATTCACGCGTGATCCTTTACTGCCAATACGAGGTTGTGATCATGTGCAGATCAAAAGCACTAACAGCAATATATTTTGTATATTGCTTCATTACGCTCATCTCACTTCAGACATTACATTACTCTTCCATACAGGGAGAGGCAACAAGCAGCGGCTCAAAGATGTCACTAATTTTGCGCAGCACTCCTTGGACTACATGCTTTCTCAGGCTGTGACTCCATAAGCGCCTTTAAAGGAACCGGCAAAGTCAAGCCAATCAAACTGTTGCAGCAACGCGACAAATTTGTCAAACCTCTGGCAGGACTTGGTGATTCGTGGACTGTACAAGAGGAGTTGCTATCCAACCTGGATTAAATGTACATTATATATACAGAATGTACTAGTTGTAATAAGCGGGGGGGGGGGGGGGATGCGCATACGAGTTGACTGATACGATTTTTTTGGGGGAAACATCAGAAAACATATCAATGAATAATATTACACCAAATTAAGGGGACTAGAAAACTTATTTCATGATAATAGCAGACAAAATACAACTTTCAGGTGATTTTGACAGGTTTTGAGACAGAAATTTGCATATTTAATATATGCAAATTTATGACGTCATTAATTATTGAAGACAATAAAATAAATTAAAATAATTTTGTCTACATGTTGTTAAATAATTTACAAAGATTGTGTATTAATTTGAATGAGGTTAGACTTATATCTGCTGAGGAACAGGGTAAAGTGTAAGCACATAATTCACAAACCCTAAGAAAATGTACAATACACAGAAAACTGATATGTTTACATACAAAATAATGGGGAAAAAACAATGTCTACATGAGTTGTCTGAATTTTGTTTGCAGGAAACATCAGATAACATATCAATGAATAATTTTACACCAAATTAGGGGGTTTGAAAACTTATTTCATGATAATAGCAGACAAAATACAACTTTCAGGTGATTTTGACAGGTTTCGAGACAGAAATTTGCATATCAAAATATATGCAAATTTATGACGTCATTAATAATTGAAGACAATAAAATAAATTAAAATAATTTTGTCTAACTATTGTTGTATAGTTTACAAAGATTTCTTATAAATTTGGTGGAGATTAGAGTTATATCTGCTGAGAAACAGGGTAAAATGTAAGCACATAATTCACAAACCCTAAGAAAGTGTGCAAAAAACGAAAAACTGACATTTTTTTCATATCTTCAAAAAAGGAGCAAAAAAACAGTGTCCAAATGAGTTTTTTTCTTGGGAACATCTTTTTTCTTATATTATGGATCCCAATGAACAAAATGACACCCAAAAAGTAGGATCATAGGGGGGGGGGTGCACGGTAGCCCCCTCTGGCCCACGGACTATTACCGTTTTGAAAACAGAAGCCAACGAAATAAGTAATTTTTGCCATTTTTGCGAATCTGCAGATATGAAAAAGTTGTGAAAATAACTAAGTCCGCCTAATTAATATGCGCATATGTAATCAAATCAAAACCGAACATGATACATCAGTGAAACCTATGTATATCAGACAGGTATGGAAATATATCTCATTTGAAATATTAAAAAATCATGAATATTCATCAAATATGCAAATTAGGTCGTTTTAGCTCATTATATATTCGCGCGCTCATTATGCAAATCAGGAGAGTCAAACCGTTCATTTGGGGGGCATTTTTTAAATCATATATTCATAGATCGAATTTACACCAAATATTAACCTTAAATTCCAAATATTTTTGCAATGCCGATAAAATACGGCGATGGAAATTACTTGGATCACCGTCACAGCTATTTCCTCATGTGTTTCACAAATTATTCAGAAAAAATCTATGATATGATAAGAATTTGCAGACTTTCAGCTACATCACAGTATAATTGTATTTTTAAAAGATGTCAGATTTGAGGATTTATGACGATTTTCCGAGAAACCATTCAACAGGGCATAACATTCTACAAGGACTGAATTTTAGAGTAACAAAAGGTTTGGTGATCCCAGTACAGTTGTGGCTACCTTGAGTGTAAACAACAATTTGATTTAATGAGTGAAACACATTAGGATATTGCATTTTTTGTAGGGGAGTTTTATAAATTGAGGTGCATTTTCACCAAGCAGAATAACAATGTGAGTCAATGGGCGATCAGCGGGCCATGTCATGCCTATAACAATGAAACTACACATAATTGTAGTTAAATGTATGCTTGAAATATATGTGAAATAATTTTTTTTAAATATTGTTTAGTTTTTTTACATCAAATTTACAAAAATTGCTATTTCTACCAACTGACTGCTGTTGTGTGTGTACACGATGGATACGTCCCACTTGTGCATTTTAGAATAGTCACTGCCAAAGTGGTGGAAGTGCTTCATGAATACCTTTCGTTTGCCTCTTGAGAAGAATACTGCCACCTGTGTACCAGATGAATGTACTGTTTACATTCATGAGCACGATATGAGTATTCGTCTCAATGGTTTTACAATTTAGGAACGAATGATCTTTATCTGCCCATGCGCAAATCCTAATTACGAACTCGCTTATATTAAAAAAAAAGAAGCTTATACTTGCTGTGATTTTATTTATTTATTTGATTTGATGCTTTCTATTTCATCTTTGGAAAATAAACATTTTTATCCTAATTATTATGACATTGATCATGTTGATGATGTCACTTCTGATCAAATCGTACTTGACAACGAATGTTACAAAGATTTCACTTACATCATTTGTATTTTTGTCGTAAAGGCCCTATCTCACTGAGCGGCGAATGCTTGCAAACGTAGCGAATTTGGGATTGCGCCAGGGTTCGTAAACAGTTTTTTTGTCGCAAAGAAATTTGAACATGTTCAAAATCTCTTTGCTAATTCATGTATCCGCAAACAGTTGCAGGCGTTTGCAAAACAGTCGTTATATTTTGCAAAACAGTCGTAAGCCTTTGCAAACGGTTGTAAGACGGTGTCGCTCTTTGTTATCGCAAGTTCTCTTTGTTTCGCCAATACTAGCGACCTCGTTACCATATGGTTCCTTTATAAAATCGACCCTTAGAGTACCAGGAGTTATCAAAAGGTCTCAAACGTTCACAAATAGTGGCAGAGGATTGGCAAATAGTTCCTAATTTTCGCAAAAACTGTCGGTAATATTTGCTTACAGTCGCTAATAGTCTGCCTTTTGCAAACACTTTCGGAAACATTCGCTCAAATGTTGCTAATTGTCGCTAAACGTCACTAAAAGTCATTGATTTTCGCGAACATTCGTCAGAAAAGTTGGCGAATCCAAATTCGCAACGTTCGTAAGCATTTGCCGCTCAGTGAGATAAGGCCTTTAGCACATACTTAAAAATATAATTATCATTATCACACCTAAGAATTATATGGGAAATATAAAAATCATCGTTATGATTTAGATAAATTTGAATTGCAAATAACGTCTTCCAAAAACGACATTGTTCTGATCTGAATTCATTTATTCTAACATATAAAATACCTTCTAAAATATATCAACGATTTTTATCACTTGTTCAAGCTTAGTTAGTTAAATATTTATATGCGTGTACATACAAGAATTGATCTGTGCAAGTTGTATGATCAAAGCTTGATCGTTAAAGTTGTATCGTCAAAACTTGATGGAGACGCTCAATTTTAGTCAAGTACTCAGCTATCAATGCGCCAATTCGTCTTTATTTTAGTGGAGTCTTTAGCATCGAACTCGCTTTGAAAAAAAAACTTTTTTACATGTCACTTGTTTGAACCATCGACGGAGGGCTTCCAAGCAAAGGCATCTCGCTTCAGCGTTGGTCAACAGGTAGATCACTGGCTGTAGGCATGCACTGCTCCGCTGTTAAAATGTCCAGGATATTCGTTGCAGTAGAAGGTAAGGGTATTACGAAAGAGACGACGTAGGGTAGCCATGAAAAATTAAACGAACCTGTTAGAAGAAATACTGTTACGAAACCTTTCAACCCTCTTTTGCGCGACCGATCACGAATCAGGTTGTCATTTCGTACAACGCGAATTTGCAGATTCTCCGGCGTGTCACTGCGACCACGGTCTTCTGGAAAGTGATTTCGATTCTCCATGTTAACATTGTTGGCAAGGACACGAGGGTTCTCATGAATGGCTAAAACCTTAAAAAAAATCCTCTGGACGGCCATGCATTATGGCTAAAGGCATGGGCACACAGAAGATTTTTTTTATGTTGGCAACCGGGGTAAAATGCAATAAATTATTAAAAATTTATTGCATTTTCTGTTTTGTTTTTTTATTTATGGAAACTGCCCCCTACCCTAGCCCCCGCTGCGTACAGTCATGGTTCAGTGACAAAGCAATGGCCTTGTAACTATGAGGCCCCAGGATCAAAATCGTGTCGATGTGCTATATTAGTGCCCTTTTGTGGGGCATTAATCCTTATTACTGTCATTTATGACTTAAGGGCATAGGTCCCCTAGTTGATAATCATAGTAGCATACACATGCTTTAGCAGTCACGCAAAACACACATTGGCAAATTATTATTTAATAAAATCTGAGAATGTATACTATTATCTAAATCTTTTATTTTTAAATAATTTTTAAAATAATTCCATAAATTGGGATAAAAAAAATGTCTACCTTTATGAGCGACGGTGTAGTATATTTATCATTTTGTATGTCATTAATTTTATTTCATGTTTACATGTACAATGCTGTATTTTAACCACCATACCTTGTAAATGAACTGCAATTCAGCTTCGGCTGCCAGAACGTCGTGTGAATAAAACCTTTATTGAATTAAATTGAATTGAATAGACGACACAGGTGATTCAGTCAAACTGAATCATTTCACCCAAAAATTTCGCTCGGCAAAGATGTGATGGTCTTACATCTTGAAGACACGGGGTGAAACATCAATCAAAACGAGTCTTATTTGGTTGGAAAGATAAAGTTACACACAAAAAAGAATTTCTCAAACTAAAAATGAAAATAGGTATAGATATATGTATAGGTATTTTATTCCATTCTGTATTAAACAATACATACAGAGTATAACAAAATTGAAATTTGAAATACATAAATACATTTAGAAGGTTAAAATTTCAGATGATAAGAAAAAGATACAATTTACAAGGAAATAAGTTCAGAAAGCAAATTTATGTCGAATGAGGGGTCAATAAAAAAAGAGCATTCCGCCTTGTTGTACGTTGACCCCTGAAGAAAGTACATATTTAACATCACATTTAGGAGAAAAGAAATGTAGGTTGAAACAGTAGAAGGGAAAATGAAAACATAATACAGACAAAAATATATATATAAATATTTACGTCATATATCAAATATGACATTCAGGTTGCTGAGTACAAATCTAATACAAACAATTGAAAGGAACGTTTAAAACTATTTACGGAAGGTTGATTATTTAGAAGGTTTGGAACAGTGGTCCATAGATGAGGACCTTTGTAAAAACACAGTATTCTTTGAAATATTAGTTCCTATTTGAGGCGAATGGTATTCTACAGCATTACATGTATTACAATTATGTTTGTTAAAATTTAAAACAGATTTTGATGTAATTGGAGATGGTGATAAGCCTTTAGAACACATAAACATAACTATTGCATTATTCTATCTATTAATGTCATAATCGTCTAGGAGATTTAACTGGGAGAAGATGGCAAGGTATGAGCATATTATGATGAATTAGACATTATTCTTATGGCTTTTTTTTCTGCAAAACAAATAATTTAGTAATAAAGTAATCTTGACTGTTTGACCAAGCAATATTACAATCATTGACATGGGAGAAAATCAATGCAGAAAATAACATAACAAAAATATGTCTCGGAAAATTTCTTGAACGGTTAAAAAAAAACAGATAAAAGAGGGTGGTATGCCAAATTGTGACAGGGTAATAAAGCTCTGTCGCCCGACCCGTTGATTTTCCAGAGAAAACGAGCTAAAATAACAGTAAAATTACTACTTTAACAAATAAAACATAGTAAATCATCATGAAATTGAATTTGTTTGCTTTACCTGAAAAAACATAGTCTTTGTCGTATTATACTAGTCAATCTAGGCAAAATATGTGGTACTTTTAGCAGGATGGAGATGGATGTACAAAGACAAGACGTCATTTTCACGTCATACTCCATAGAGTATTTGTTTGCTAATAAAACAAGCACTGTTCAATGACTCAAACGTTTTGATATGGGAACCGTGGAGTATATAGGTCACAAGATGAAAAGGTGGAGCGTGGTCGATCTGTTTTCATGGAGCCCCTGTAGTAATTCTGTCCACAAAAGAAGAATGTCCCACCAAGGCCAAAACTGTTCATTTTAAACTTAAGGTGCATGAATATAGAATTACTCATCATTTCATTCAAATGTTTTCGTCACCTCTTCATGAAACGAGAAGGCTTATGCGTGAGTGTAAAATAGTAATGCTGGACTTCAAACAATATATCCCACGTTGAATATTCAGAAAAATTGGATTATGTTGGATTATATTCCACATACTAAGAATCTTGATCTACGATTGGTCAAAAGTAAATCACGTGATGAAAGATATTTCGCCCATTATTGATGGGAGAAGCAAAAAGTTCGTTACACTGTGTAGATAGTACAACTATCTACACAGTGCAACGCACTTTCACTGAAGATTATCCAAAAGCGCACTAAAACAGGCGTAATTAAGCGCGCATTACCAATGAGCGCAATTAAAACAAACACATGCGCGCACCGTACCCTCAAGGTGTTGGGTTAAACTGTTTAACTTTTTTGGTGTTAATTTGGGCATGGTGTCTTTTATGTAGATGCATACACGTCCTTTTCTTTTTGTAGTTAAATTGCTTTAGATGTGGAATATAAAGCAAATAATCACCTTTTGGTTTCAGGCGATGGCAAACTATCACTTCCTCGTCGATCAGAATGTATACGCTAAGCTACATCCAGATCGCCTCGGAAGTGATAGTTTGTCCCATCACCTTCACCAACGGTAGTTATTTGCTTACTATCTTACCCAAATCGCACTTATCCCCTCCATTTTACGGGATGGGTCTTCTTGAGTAGACACTCAATTGGACACGTGCAGACGGGATTGCTTAAAGTTCAAAATAAATTTTACAGGTAGAGCTTATGTTTTTAGATAAGCTTTAGTTGGCAGAGAATTTATCAAACATATATCTTTTATATCCCAAGAAGTAAGTGTTGCACTATATCATCAAACTTTTTATTTACAAAATGTATAAGGGCAGCTATGCCGTTTTGACCTTGTAAAAATGGTCCACTGAACGCAAAACTAAAAGTATTCATATTTTCACATGATGGGTTTTATGTCAATTTTGTCAATAGAAAGTTGTAATACAGACCTTTTCCCGACATTTTACCATGTTTTGCATCTAAAAAAGGTATACAGTAATAGTAAAGAATGAAAGTTAACGTTGATTGCGTGTTTTGTTCTGGGTTTTCTTCGCAGACAAAGAGCCTTGAGCTATTTACACATTTGCACAAAGAATGTTTGTAAGATTGTAAATATTCATTTTTATAAAGATTCTGCCTATTTAATTCACATGAAAACATTCAAATTTCCAGCAGACTCACAATATAGCTTACACTTGCTGTGATTTGATTTAATTAATTTGTTGCTTTCTATTTCATTTTTCGAAAATAAACAAATATATGCTCATTATATTATGACATTCATAAGGTTCACACAATACAATTTTAACATCTCACTTTTGATCAAAGCTCTCTTGATAATGAATAATCTAAATACTTTACTTTAAATTATTTATATTTTAGCAAAAATGTAGGTGTGATTCAATATAGATTAAAATGAAGGACAAATATCATATAGCATTGTAGAACACTTGGAACTGCAGAAAACGTCTTCCGAAATGGACATTATTTTTGTTCAGACGGTGTTTTGCTAGTCGGTGTAAGTTAATCCCGGCAGCAGTAAATACCTCATGTATATTTTACTTACACCAATAGTTGTCCACACGATCTTCCAACGACCAGCCTAACTAACGCAAAGACAGATACTTCCGGGTGTAAGTGAGAGTAGAGCCATCTATTCACAGAGTTTGGCCAACCCGGTTCGAGTTGAACACAATATGGCGACTCTGCCAAACTCTGTGTATAGATGGCTCGAGAAAGGTCACAGATAATCCCAGGTGTAAGTTGAGAGCATCCACATAGTTAACTTACGCTACCCTCTTGTCGTGTTAGCGAGTTTCTCCTGGATTTTTCTAAAAGTAAATAGGTCGGGGTAAAGGTAGTCCAGAATCTTCCCCCTACTATATTTACTTGCTACAGCCGATGATGGCGTGATCATTTAATTAGGACGCTGGGCTGGTGAGCATAATTATGAGTTTGTTGATAACGCCATCTTCGACGGCTTGAATCAAGTGTTTGGGGAATTATAGAGGACCGAGCTGATTCTGGACTAGGGTAAAGGTAGCTACACGTAGGTGTATCTAACATGACCATCGCTCAGACGGTCACTACTTCTACCTGTACACCAACCTCACCATATTTACCCCGACTCTTAACACTTAACTCTTAAATCGACCTTTACCCTAGGGTAACTTGCCTCCGTCTGAACAAGACTTAATGTTTTGATCTGATTACATTCATTCCTCAATATATGAATATCTTCTAAAATATCTCAACGATTCGTATGACGTGGCTAAACTTAATTATTTAGGTGTTTATATACCCTTTTAATTACGTCTGCACAGCTTTATTTTCAGAGCTTGATGAAGAAGTTCAGTATCCGTCAAGTATCAAGCTCTCAATGGGTCATTTCGTCTTGATTTCAGTGGAGTCTTTCGCAACCAACTTGATTTAAAAATTCAAACTTTCTTACATGTCATTTGTTTGAAGCACCGACGGAAAGCTTCCGAGCACATGCATCTCGCTTCAGCGTTGGTCAAGAGATAGATCACTGGCTGTAAGCATGCACTGCTCCCTGATAAAATGTCCAGGATATTCCTTATGAATGAACTTGTTGGTATCACGGTAGTGGCAACGTAAGGTAGCCATGAAATATAAAATGAACCTGTTAGAAGAAATACTGTAACTAAACCTTTCAACCCTCTTTTTCGCATCCGATCAAGTTTCACGTTGCCGTTCCGTACAACACGAATTTGCGCATGTTCTGGACCACGGTCTTCTGGACAGTGGTTGCGATTCTCCATGTTAGCATTGTTGGTAAGAACACGAGGGTTCTCATGAATGGCTATAACCTTATTTACTTGACATGCAATGACCAGCAGTCTGATATAGAATATTTTTGTAAACAGCATTGTCGCGCAAACTGGAAATATTTGAATAAAGGTGTGAACAATTGAAGCCCATTGAATCGTTACGACGGTGTCACGCGCTATGCAACGTTCAACCATGAGTTTGATAATAGGTGAATCTGGAATAGGCAAATATATTCCACAGATTAGTACATTCATCAAGAATGTGGAGGTAAGTGCGGTGTAGAATCGGGTTCTTGTGACAATTGTATAATAGCGTAAAGGCCTCGTTACGAGAAGATAAAGATTGAAACAGGTCCCACTGAGACAAGCCATAACAGACATTATCGACACCTGATACACAAAGGAGAATGTCATGCTTACGATGGTACAAATCTTCTCGTTAGAAGCTTGTGCCCAAAACATGTTCCATAGGTTCCAAATGCTACCTAAAATCATATCCGATACAGCAAGTATCTGGTAAAGAACTCGCATGTATTCTTGTAGTTCTTTTTGGCGTCTAATAACGACCAGGACGATCATGTTCAAAACAATAGTCATAGTAGTTATTAGGATCCTATAGACATCAGGCTCTATGAATTCTGGTGCAACAGTCGCAACTTTTGCCATTTCAGCTTGCTGCTCTGTTTTTTGTTTATGTACCAGAAAAACGATGTAGGTGCTTATCACGATCAATACTGCCAGTTAGGAATTTTCAAAGCTAGTCAGTCGATTCTAGTGTAAGAGGGCTGGTGGCTCCAGGTTGATGTGGCTGGTAAAACTGGTATTCTCGGGTCGATTCGGGGTAGATGCAACTAAAGTACAAGACTTCGTTCGACAGATATGTGCATTTGTGTTGACTAAAATCTAAATATTAAGTGACTTTGGGCGCATCGGATACTCAGATTCTTTTATTCGTTATTAGATCATTTAAGAAAAAGAAATGCAATTTGTTGGCGACGATTCACTATAATTGTTGATTCACTATTAAGCCTGTTACAAATGTGACCTCAACGTGGTCTAATGCTGCTGCTCTGAATAAACAACCTCGATTAACAGTTATTAGATGGTGGAAACTGACTGACACCTTAATCTAAGTTTAATATAGAGAAGCATGCACCAACCGTCAAATGCTAAAAGGGCCACTGATGTGAAATTAGCTCTCTTAAATTTGTTTAAACATTGTGTTATAACAACAATACATCTGTAACCATGGTTACGTGAGCGTGTGTTGGGTTTTGAGTTATGAAGAAGGTGCGCTTTGTGCAGTTGTTAGTTCTGTAAATAGGAGAGGCACGAATTATTCTGTCCAGATTAATCATCAGTATGATTTCTACTGTAGTTAAGAGAAGCTTGAGTTCTAGGAAGAGGTGAGCAATAATTTGTAAGCGTTAGTATTGTTATTATGCAAGTGTGAAAGAACATCAGATAAAGAATGAAAAGCATAGCTCTTCAAATGCCTTAATATTCTAAATATGGCATGTAACATCATAAAGTCGTGACGGAATTTCATGCCACATATTCGTGAATTCATATATACACCTTTCCGTGTACACCTTTGCTTGTAACTTTACCAAGACTTGGCCAAATCATTTGCATGACCAGAACTAAATCTTAATCTTTGAAGATGGGCCCAGCAATTTGTGTAAATGCTGTGAGAAAAACACGTTACTCTACATGATGGACCATTTCTATTCAATTTGAATGTTCTGGGGAATATAATGGAGCTAAAACTCATTTTGTGTTTGTTTAGTACAGGTATTTAAAAAACATTATGCTCATGAAAGCGTGAAGTACATAGGTCAAAAGATGAAAAGCAAGAAAGTGATCGCTCTGTGTTTCTCATGGAGTCCCTGGAGTAATTCTATTCACATGGGTTGAATGTTTTATTTAGGCCAAGACCGTCCTTTTTAAACTTGAGGAGCATTTGCATCGATTTGCTCATCAGGACTTTCGAGTGTTTTCACCACCTCTTCATGCAACAAGAAGGCTCATGCGAGATTGTAAAGTATAAATGCTTGACTTCAAACAAGTTATCCCTCGTTGAATATTCAGGACAATCCCTGATGTTGATAGGGTGATGTCAACATGCAGTAGGCAATTATTGATATCTCAAATTTTAGTCACATTGCAAGTCATTTTTGCATATTTCGTATTCTAATTCGTATTCTTTGTTTCCTTTATTAAAAAGGCTACATATTTCCACACACAACACACAGCTTCGTGCACATCCATCATTCGCTACACACACACTTTTTTGTTTTGGTAATTTTGTTTTATTCCTCCAAATGTGTAATACAAACAAGATCACAAAATAAATAAACGTTTTCAATATTAATTGCTTATACATAAACATAATTAAACAAAAACTCAATTGCAGTATATATAACTGAGCAACAAAGTAAACCTAAAGTACATAAACATAATTAATAAGTCAATTGTACATGTTATTCACTTATATATCTTTTTTGAATGGAGGTTATTTTACTGGTAAAAAGTCCTGCTCCTCGCTACCCCCTTACCTCACACAAACACGCACACGAACGCACACACGCACACACACTCACATACACACACACTTTTCACTCAGTGGATGTCTGTTAACATTCTCAAATCAAGAAAAATATAATAAATAAGTAAGTTATTTAACCAGGCCGCAAAAGATAGTTACACTCTAACAATAATTGATTGATTTATTTATTTATTTGAACATATTTCATCAGGGTAACAAGATCAGAAAGGACTGGTTTACATCCTGGTCCTGAATATTAAAAGCTTACACTAAAACCTCAAAACAAAATAATATATATAATATATATAACATATATAATGAGAATTGTTAAAATACTCATGAAGTCATCATAAAAATATTTAGTGACCATAATCTTGAGTAAAAACCAAATCAAAAATACATGATATTTAAGTAATATATAAAAACACAATAATACTGTAATAAAGTAATCAACTAGTCTATTCGAAATCTAAACTCTATCACACTACAAAATGAACTAATATCATTAAGTACCAAATTAAACTTAAAGCAAAAAGAGCAAACACAACGATGATATTATTCATAATTTGATGAAAAACGTTTTCTTATACATGTTTTTAAAACAGTCGATGGATTGTGCATTTTGTCGGTTAGAGGGTAAATTATTCCATACTTTGCCGCCTTCGTAACGTAAACTATTCTTGAAAATTTCAATATTAGGCTTGGGAAGGACAACACTCATTGAGTTAGCCAATCTCGTATTCATTGGATGCCGTTCAAAAACCCAGTGGTGGATCGAGGGGGGGGGGGTGGGCCCCCCCCCCACCCCCCTGAGCGAATTCTCGGCCGGCGCGATTTTTCAATTTTTGGGAGCAAAAAAGAAAAAAGTTGGGCCCCCTCCCCTAAGAAATCCTGGATCCGCGCCTGCAAAAACCATGTCAATAGCATTGCACAAACGTAATGGAGCGTAGCTATGGATACATTTATACATTATACAAGCAAGAAAATAGTAACGTCTTTCTTCTTAAACCTGCCATTTCAATCTTTTAACAATATCAAGACCACTTTCATTAAAATAAAAATTCCGTTCAACTATCCTTGCTGCTCTTTTTTGTAATCTAAAAATAATGTTCTTGTTATATACAGAACAATTTCCCCATATCGAGCGTGCATAATCTTATATATGATATGGGTTGGATTATACATTTAAACATTTTATTCAACACATCCGTATCAATGAAATTACTGACCTTTTTCAAAGAAAATATTTTATTAGCTAACGATTTACTGAGCTTCTTTACATGGATATTCCAGGTTAGGTTTTTGTCCAATTCAATTCCTAAGTACCTAATGTTTTTTCTTGTTTGATTTTATTTTCATCCAAAGAAATGTTTAAATCCTGAATAGTTTTTCGAGTTGCGTTTCAATAAGATACTGGAAGTTTTTTCAGTATTAACTTTTAGTTTATTTCTTTCATATCACTTACTAATTTCTTCTAGTTCATCCTGCAGCTTATCCCTAATACCTTCGATATTCTTATCAGAAATATATATAACAACTTCATCAGCATATATATTGCATGAACATGATCTTAGACATTCACTTATATCATTAATAAAAACAAGCTCACGGTGGAGGAAAAAACATATCTTACTTAACACTAAGCTGCTCCCACTTTCGAAAATGTAATCCCAGCTTTCCCATTCTAATGGCTATTTTCTTTCCCTCATCCCTTTAATTAGAGATGTTTTTTCTTTATCTTTTCTAAATATCGTACTTGTTCGCGTGGCCAGTGAAAAAAATACAATTATGCTAGGGGAGCAGCAAAAATAATGCTAAATCGCCAAAGATTATGCCAAACCCCCAGACATCGAATTTTGTAGGAAATATTTTGCGCCGACTCAGCCAGCCGCTGAATAAGCAAGGGGTGGTAAGAAGCATTAAAAATGTATTCAATTTATGCTAAAAAAAACTCAAATTATGCGACAATTTTGCTAAAAAGAGCCAAATTATGCCAGGCATAATGCCAGATGCTAAAAGGGTGAAAATTATGCCAGAAAGCAAAATTTTGCCAGATCTGGCAACATTGTTGTTGGTACCTATTGGTAGACACGCACGCTTGCGCGCACATACAAACGCAAACACACGCACACACACAACAAAGCGCGCGCGCACGAACACATCCACGCAAATCCATTATCATCACGATTCAAATTCAACGCTAGCACAACATATTTGATCATGTTTTCTAATGTGTATTGGTTATTTTTAAGGTAATTTTTTCTCTAGTGAAAAGGGCTTTCAGATGTTTCATTCCAAAAGGAGCAAGGTTAAAAAATAAGCGTTAAAATACTCTGAATATGTTGTTTTTTGGAAATTTTGGAAAGATCGTCTAGACTAGTAACTGCATCATATATAAACAAAATCGTACTACTTAGCTGAAGGAAACGCGGTTCAAATTCATGCATCTGTAATCGTCACAGAGGATTTATATCCTTTGGGAAATAAAGGAAAATTTGAAAGAAACCTTTAAAGAAATGTTTTTTAATTCTTTTCTATTGCATTCGATTTTGATGTGTCAGATGCACTTTTAGTCCAATAATATTAAACAATGAATTATTTAACAGTAACATACGTTTTCACAATTCTTGTACACATCTTGAACATACACCGTGGCAGTCCTCAAAATGTTTGTGGATGACATAAAAATGCAACTCATTTTCGTTGATTTCAGAGTAATCTTGAATAACATTCTATGTTTAGGTTATATTTATGATTTATGTCTAGGAGTTATGAAGCCGTAGAGTCACGGAGGAAGGGACAATGATATTATTCCGGGGCATCCTTTGAGACTTAAAGTAGCCACACGAAGAATCAAAAGTGTTTTAAATTGATACAAAAATCATATCCATGCGAAGGGGAAGCCTTGCCGATCAAATACAACAACTCTTCTCTTCAAAATATGTTTGGGGCCCGCAGTAATTAACTCTCAAAAATGTTAGTTTTGAGATCCAGATTTTCTGCCTTCAGCGGTCCTTTGTAGGGCGTCAATATATGTGACGTCACATACGGGACACGGCTGGCTAGCTGCATACTGCTACACGGCACTGAGCTGTTTGTCCAGTGTGTGACGTCACTATTCAGAGCTCGCTACGCCTGTTTGTTTGACTTACGTTCAGGGGCGTTCTGGGGTCTAAGGAGGGTCTTGAAAAATTGCATTTTACGCCTTTCCATGATATCTATATGACTTCTCAGCAAATTGTTCATGTTTTTCAAGAGAAAATATTTCCATCCATATGTAAATTGTTTTAATTATGAGTTGTTAGTGAATTTTCTTGGTGAAGCTCCTTTAAAGAGTAGAATGTGTGTATGGGGGCCTTACGGTCCTAGGGAGCTGAACGACCCTGCCCATGAATGCACAGTTCCAGGTCTTCCTTGGGCAAGGCTTTGTATCCTTCATAGCCTTCCCCCAAATCACAGGAAAACTAGGATATTCCTAAATAACCTTAATTTGTGTGATGTCGTTGATCCCTCCTTCTTCTTCTTCGGGAACATCTTCCCCCTTCAGACGTGTCGTGCATGTGTGTGGCGACCAGGCGCGTACGCAGGATTTTTTCAAGGGGGGGGGTTTTAACATTTATAAATCGGTCCGAAAATTTCGCAACGACTCAGCCAGCCGCTGAATAAGCGGGGGGGGGGGGGGGGGGGGGGGGGTAAGAGGACACTTTTTTTTTTGGGGGGGGGGTCTCGAAATTTGGAAATTTGACATTTTGACCCGTTGGGGGGGGGGTAAGGTCACCTTTTTTAGGTCGGCCATGGGAATATTTTTTTTTTTTTTTTTTAATAAATAATTAAAAAAAAAAAAAAAAAAAAAAATCCAAAAGGGGGGGTTTTAGGGGGTTTGGGGGGGGGGGGTTTACACACAATAAATTACCAAAGGGGGGGGTTTAACCCCCCAAACCCCCCCCCCCCCCCCTGCGTACGCGCCTGGTGGCGACATGGGGATGCCAAGGTGTGCGGGTGACAGGTGTATATATATACATAGTGCGAGTAAAAATGTTGCCGGGATGTACTTCCCGTCTGTCTTTAGTTGTCGCTGGAAGGCTTCCATTGACGGAGCAAAGACAACCTGAAGAGGGAGGGCGTTCCACTGTCAAACAGTGCAAGGAAAGAAGGGGTGAATATGTTGCTCAGTTCGTGACTGCATGACACGGTAACAGTAATGACGAGACGATCGTGTAGCTCTTACGACTGTTGCCGGTTGGTTATAGTGGTTGATTTCAAAGTCAACCTTCATGTGTAAACCATCTTGGAAATAGCAGTTGTTCAAATATTTGTCAGTGTTCTGAAAACATTTTCCCTTTTCTATGATTCCAGAACAGCCGTGAGTTCACATTTTTGCGAGTAGCGAAACTCTCTGGAACTTGCCTCTGGAAAGGACTGAAAATAAGCATACTTAGTATTCTAATTATCATGTGTGTATACTTGTTCGACTTTCCTTGTTCTGATCTACATCCGGAACAGAGGAAAGCTTTACTCAAATCAACGAACTGCTCTGTCACCTGTGGGACATCCCCTTCAAGTGGATCCCATGGCAATGATAGCATCCCCTTCAAGTGGAACCCAGGGATGTTACTACAGCATCATCAAGAATCTATATATGTCTAACAATTTGACAATATTCAATATATGTCACTGACGAATACTTCGACGTAGGCCTAATCTAGAAATAAATATCTCCTTCGCCTCACTATTTGTCACCAAATATACGATAGGTTGTATCCATGTGGTGGATACTGCAAACTTATCCAAGATGACGATAGCATTCGATGCACTTGCGCCTGGGACGGTCCTGATGATACAGAATGGTGCCCATCCAAGAACGAACGAGCAGGAGATAAGAAGAATAGTGAGTACTCCTTTATATCGCCGGATGATTCCTGGTTTGCCTTTTCTCTGCTGACGGTCATACACATTCTGGGTCCGATTGTTAGGACGTTGTTCCATGTTATTGGGTGCTGTGTTGTAAACATGGGGGGCTACCTGCACCTCTATATTGTCGATGGCTCTTGACTGCTGGCGCACAACACCAATGAGCTTGATGGAGATCACGGTCAAAAAGGCAAATGTCACGATCACAGGTGCAAGAAATAACATAGAATTCATAATTTCTACCAAGTTGACATCACCGATATAAAATGAAGTATTGAACATGCATTGTTTTACGCGAAGCTGGTAGAAAGATGAAGCATTGAAAGGAAGTGAGGTCCCCGATACCAACAGAACCAGAAAAGATGTGACCACAAGAGCCACTCGGAATCTGGTCGGTGTAACAACGCTGTAAAAGCGCAGGGGGCGGCTAATTAGTAGATACAGACTGAAGCTTATGCCAGATATATATATGTCATGATGGCAATGAACGTTACATAGGTAGGAAACACAAAAAGTCTTGTTATAATAATGCAGGAGTTCACGTCGTTATAACGAAACCAAAATATAGCCCACGTGTTCCAAAGAAGTCCAAGAGCGAGATCCAAAACAGCAAGAATTTGATGAAGTACTTTCATGATATCCTGCATCCTCTTCTGTTGATTAATGATGACTATAACAATAATATTAAGAAAGGATGAACAAAAAATCAGAAACACACCAGCACCCATATTCCAAATAGACCAAAAAGTAGAGCTGTCTCGAGTCAGGTTTGCTGCCATCTTCTCCGGAAAGTAATGTTCATGACTATTTCATGTTATCATGTTTTTATACGAGCAAGACGTCGGCACTCGTGTCTGTCATATAAACGCACGGATTCGTGAGTAACAACTCTTGAATTGATCTTAAAAGCACCAGTTCTATTCGTCAAGATAATGATCAGTGGATGCTCAACGTGACTTACATACAATGTTATGTTTTAATACATGGGTGCTATTTACCTTGCTCTACCTGCCACGTGATAATCTGGCTAAAATCCTGGTGATTCAATTAACTGTGACAGCATTAGCGATCACCTATCACTTGCATCAATCACAACACGTCCTTAGCAAAGGCAAATTAAAATAATCAGAAAAAACACCGAAATGGACAGGATGCATGACTGTTTTTTCCAGACAGGAACAACTGATTTCTTTGTCAAACCAAAAATAAAACCTTTGTGCTGAAGGTATCTACAACACAAACCTTACTTAATATAACCTGTTAATAAGGGCTGTATTCCTACATACGATTACACACCACCGGCTTAATTGTTTTGGTACTACATGTAATTTTTTTTTTTGTGTGTGTGTGTGGTTATGTATTTATAAATACTAGTTAAACTTGTGATGCATTTACCTGTCTCGAAGTTGATTTCAGAATATATTCGTGCATGATTAACTTTTGATCTAAACTCACTGGGTTGAAATCTTGCTTTAATAAAAAATAAAAAATGTACATGGTGTAAAATAAGGTACGCTATGATTGAAAACTATTTCATTCACTAAAAAGTAGAACTTTCCAGCACACACTCAAAATAAAGCTTATACTTTCTGCGGTTTAATTTACTTGATTGGGTACTTTCTACTTTCTACATTCTTTCCAATAAACAAATTCATGCTCATTAATGTGACATTGATCATGGTGATATGAATACAATTTCAATATCTCGCTTCTAATCAAAGGATACTTGATAATGAATTATCCTAATTTTTTGCTTACATTATTTGTATTATAGCATATGATGACAATATCAGTGTGATTCAATGCATAACAAATTACATATCATTATCACACCTAAGAACTAAAAAGAAAGTTTAAAAGAAACATCGTTTAATGTAGAACACTTGGCATTGCAAAGAACGTCTTCCGAAATCGTTATTGTTCTGATCTGATTTCATTCATCCCTCCAATATGAACACCTTCTAAAATATATCAACGATTTTTATTAGGTGGTTAAACATAATTATTTAAGTGTTAATAGACATGTATAATTATGTATGTACATGATAAGACCAGTTCAATATCAGTCAAAAACCTTTCATATTGCACTTTGTATATATGTATCATGTATTCCATCTTTTGCTCAAGCTGCGTCTTGAGCATTTGACTGTCAAGTGGATTTGGCGCCTTATTAAACTTACGTAATATTATTATTATTATTAATGGAACAGTTCGTCCTGATTTCAGTGGAGGATTTCGCAACAAACTCTATCTAAGAATTCAAACGTTCTTACATGCCATTTGTTTGAAGCACCGACGGAGAGCTTCCAAACACATGCATCTCGCTTCAGCGTTGGTCAACAGGTAGATCACTGGCTGTAAGCATGCACTGCACGCAGATAAAATGTCCAGGATATTTTGAATCAATGAATGTAACGGAATCACGAATGTGACTACGTAAGGTAGCCATGAAATATAAAATGAACCTGTTATAAGAAATACTGTAACTAAACCTTTCAACCCGCTTTTTCGCAACCGATCAAGATTCACGTTGCAGTTCCGTACAACGCGAATTTGCGCATGTTCTGGACCACGGTCTTCTGGAAAGTGATTGCGATTCTCCATGTTAACATTGTTGGCAAGGACACGAGGGTTCTTATGAATGGGTATAACCTTATTTACTTGACATGCAATGACCAGCAGACTGATATAGAATATTTTTGTAAAAAGCATTGTCGCGCAAACTGGAAAGATTTGAATAAAGGTGTGAACGATTGAAGCCCACTGAAGCGTTACGACGGTGTCACGCGCTATGCAACGTTCAATCAAGAGTTTGATAATAGGTGAATCTGGAATAGGCAAATATATTCCACAGATTAGAACATTCATCAAGAATGTGGAGGCAAGTGCGGTGTAGAATCGGGTTCTTGTTACAATCGTATAATAGCGCAAAGGCCTCGTGACGAGAAGATAAAGATTGAAACAGGTCCCACTGAGACAGGCCATTACAGACATTATAGACACATGATACACAAAGGAGAATGCCATGCTTACGATAGTACACATTTTCTCGTTAGAAGCTTGTGTCCAGAACATGCTCCACAGGTTCCAAGTGATGCCTAAAATCATATCCGATACAGCAAGTATCTGGTAAAGAACTCTCATGTATTCTTGTAGTTCTTTTTGACGTCTAATAACGACTAGGGCGATCGTGTTCAAAACAATAGTCATAGTAGTTATTAGGATCCTATAGGCATCAGCCCCATGAATTCTGGTGCAACAGTCGCAACTTTTGCCATTTCAGCTTGCTGCTCTGTGTTTTGTTTATGTACCAGAAAAACGATGTAGGTGCTTGTCACGATCAAAACTGCCAGTTAGGAATTTTCAAAGCTAGTCGGTCGATTATATTGTAAGAGGGTCGGTGGCTCCAGGTTGATGTTGCTGGTGAAACTGGTATTCTCGAGCCTATTCTGGGTAGATGCAACTAGAGTTCAAGATTCCGTTCGACAGAAATGTGGATTTGTGTTGACCAAAATTCTGGGCGCATCGGATACGCAATTTTTTTTTTGGTTATTAGATCATTTTAGAAAAAGAAATGCAATTTTTCGGCGACAATGTACAAGGTTAATCACTATGACGCCTGTTACAAACGTGGACTCAACTTGGTCTCAGACTGCTGCTTGGAATAAACAACCTCAATTAACAGTTATTAGGAGGTGGAAATTGACTGATAACTGAATCCAATTTTGACATAGAAGGCCAACTTTTACCAAGTGCTAAGTGCCAAGTGCTAAAGGCCACTGATGTAAAAAATAGCTTTCTTAAATTTGTTTAAACATTGTGTGATAGCGTCCAATGAAAGTAAATTTGCTCATGGGAGAACAACAATACACCTGTCACCATGGTTACGTGAGCGTGTGTTTGGTTTTGAGTTATGAAGAAGGTGTGCTTTGTACAGTTGTAAGTTATGAGATTAAAAGAGACACAAAATATTCTGTCCAGATTAATAATCAGTATAATTTCTACTGTAGTTAAAAATGGGCCAAGCAATTTGTGAAAATTTGTGGGAAAAACACGTGAGACTACATGGCGGTTCATTTCTATTCAAATTGAAATGTTCTGGGGAATAAATTGAAGCTAAATTTTTTTTGATTTTTGTTTAGTACAGGTATTTAAAAAATCATATAGGCCATGCTCATGGAAGGGTCAAGTATATAGGTCAAAAGATGAAAAGCCAGAAAGTGATCGCTATGTGTTTCTCATGGAGTCCCTGGAGTAATTCTCTTCACATAGATTGAATGTTTTATTTAGGCCAAGACCGTCCTTTTTAAACTTGAGGAGCATTTGCATCGATTTGCTCATCAGGACTTTCGATTGTTTTCACCACCTCTTCATGCAACAAGAAGGCTTATGCGAGATTGTTAAATATAAATGCTTGACTTCAAGCAAGTTATCCCTCGTTGAATATTCAGGACAATCCCTAATGTTGATGGGGTGATTTCAACATGCATTGTAGGCAATTATTGATATCTCAAATTTTAGTCACAATGCAAGTCATTTTTGCATATTTCGTATTCTATTTCGTATTTTTGTTTCCACTCCACCATACAACACAGAGCTACGTGCACATCCATCATTTGCTACACACACAACGCACACTCGCCCGCACTCACAAACACACCCACACACACACACACACGCCCACACACACACACACAATACACTCACACAACACACTAACAACCTCATAGAAAAAGACCGTATAAACACATTTTCATTTAAAATTTCACCTTAAGATATTTCCTTTGAGGCCGCCATCCTACTCAAGCATCGCTTTTGATTACGGTCCCCTGCATTCATTCCACAGATAGTTCGGATAATACTTTAAATTAATAATAATGTACTATAGAAATATTAACTTACGTTATAATAGCTAATATGTAAATAACATTTCGTCATGAAGTTATTATTGGTTGTATATTTTGCATTATACCTTAATTTTATATGAACTCTGTTATTCAGTTATTATATGGAATAAATAGAGAAATAAAATAAATCGTAAAATCATAATTCAATTAGATTCTAATGCTAGCTGTATCTTTAATAAGTCTATTCAAAGTGGATACTATTGTGTGCTCATAGCACATAAGTTCGTGCATATACTGCTATCACCAGGGGACCTCTACACATACACATGGGAATAAACAGGGTTTGTCGGCTCCAGATGTACATGTAAACCTAGGGTCAAAGCCTGGTCAGTTAGACACATGCTTAAAAAATGCTCTGAAGCAGAACGCCTTTCGGTACGCCATAGGCTTACCAAATTTATTTGGATGTTCTTCAAGAGAAATTGAGAGGTATATCAAGAAGTGGACCAAAAGAGATAAAGAGAGAGAAAGAAAGTGAGATAAAGCGAAACAAAAGGATCATCGACAGAGATACTGGAGAGAAAGAAAACTACTTTATGAAAAAAAAGTGGGTCAGGGGAATTCGATTGATCGCACCGGGAGATTTCCATCAGCTTTTTCACGCAGGAGTAAAATTCATCGTGTTTAAAAGCTGTTTAGTTAAAAGCTCTTTAACTAAACAGTTTTGAATTAAATTTACCCTGTGTGAACGTCGTGTATACAATGTTCAGAAAGATACGAACTCGCGATCTATACGCCGGTCAGAAATGACGTATTACCGATCTCTGTCACGACCGATGATCCTTTCCCCGCTTCTCCGTTTTGGACTATCTATTCCACATCGCGCCTATCTAATCCATTTTAGGGGATGGACTACCTCAGAAGACACTCAATTTGACAGGTGTAAACTGGACTGCTTAAATGTAATCTGTCAGTTTAAAGTAAGCCTCGATAGACCAGGATACACCTACGGTAATGCTGAGCGAGTTGGTAGCCATGGGCGTGCCTACTAGTATATTTGAGAGTTATTTGTTCTTTGTTCTTATCTAGACTGAGTCTTCTGGTCTGTTATTAAAACTTTACTCTCGAATGACCCCGAGAGATCGAGAGAAAAAAAAAGAGAATTTATTTTTGTTTAAAGTTAAAGGAGAAGGCCGGCGCTACGAGATAGATGGATGAAATGAAGTTAAAGAAACTGTTATCACTGTAATTTAAATCTAATTGGTCTTCTCCCCAGGATTATTGTACGCCTGCCATTAACTGGTCTCGCAGCATTCCTGATATGGAAGGGGGGATCTAAATACTTTTTAAAGGTATAGCTTATGCTTTTAATTACATAAGCTTTAGTCAACGGAGAATTTACCAAACCTTTATCTTTTATATGCTAAGAAGTAAGTACGCCAATATAATCATCAATCTTAAAACAAGAACAGGGTCAATGAACAGCCATGCAATCGTGACCTCGTAAAAATGGTACACTGTACGTAAACTACAAGGGTGTCTTGTCGATTATCTAAATAGAACTATGTAATTCAGACCCTTTCCCGACATTATACTCTGGTTTGCATCAATATCAGGTATAGTACAGTAGTAGTAAAGAATGAAAGTTAACTTTGGTTATGTGTTTTGTTCTGTAGTGCAATTACGGGTGATTTTGAAGACAAAGATCCTTGAGCTATTAACACATTTGCATAAAGAATGTCTGTAACAATATTTTGTATGTAATAGTTGATTTTTTTTTAAAGAGTCTGCCTATAGAATATTGTTGTTTCAGTAGGTACACTCTAATTGGAAACTATTTTTCACTGAAAAAATAGAAGTTACCAGCACTCACTGAAAATAAAGACTACACTTCCTTTGATTTGATTTGATTCAAACTGGTGCTTTCTCTTTCATCTTTTAAAAAAAAAATCACGTTTATTATTATGACATTCATCATTTTAATTACAATAATAATATTTACATTTGACATCTGACTAAAATGTAACCGTTAATGAAACATCCAAATATTTTGATTACATAATTCGTATTCTTTTTCGTAAGCACAATCGAGTTGGGGTGTGATTTAATGCATATTGTCACGATGAGAAAATATAATATATGATTATCACACCTAAAAATTATAAATGACGTTTAAAAATCGACGTTATATAGAACACTTGACATTGCCAAAAACGTCTTCGGAGTTCTTCATTGATTTAATCAGATTTTATTAATTCCTTCATATATGAACACCTTCTAAAAATATATTAACGACTTTTGTCACATGGCTAAAACTGATTATTAAAGTGTTTATATATACACGTATAGCGACGTATGTACATGACTGAATTATTGCAAGTTTTGTTTTCAAAGCTTGATGGAGACGTTCATTATCAGTATATTAATCAGCTTTCAATGGGGGTGGGGGGGGGCATTTCGTCTTGATTTCAATGGAGTATTTCGCAACAAACTCGATCTAAGAATTCAAACTTTCTTACATGTCATTTGTTTGAAGCACCGACCGAGAGCTTTCGAGCACATGCATCTCGCTTCAGCATTGGTCAACAGGTAGATCACTGGCTGTAAGCATGCACTGCTCCCTGATAAAATGTCCAGGATATTCAATGTAGAAGAATCTATAGTTATGGCTGTAATGACATATGAGAAGACGTAAGGTAGCCATGAAATATAAAACGAACCAGTTAAAAGAAATACTGTTACGAAACCTTTTAGCCCTCTTTTGCGCAACCGATCAAGATTAAAGTTGCCGTTTCGTTCAACGCGAATTTGCGCATTTTCCGGCGTGTCACTGGGACCACGATCTTCTGGAAAGTGATTTCGATTCTCCATGTTAACATTGTTGGCAAGGAAACGAGGGATTTCAGGAATGGCCACAACATTATTAACTTGACATGCAATGACCAGCAATCTGATATAGAATACTGTTGTAAAAAGCATTGTCGCGCAAACTGGAAAGACATGAATAACGGTGTGAACGACTGAAGCCCACTGATCTGTCTTGATGTGGTTGCTCTGCGCTACGCAACGTTCAATCAAAATTTTGATAAAAGGTGAATCAGGAATAGGAAAATAGATTCCAGAGATAAGTACATTCACCAAGAATACGGAGGTAAGCGTGGTGTAGAATCGGGTTCTTGTTACAATCGTATAATAGCGTAAAGGCCTCGTGACGAGAAGATAAAGATTGAAACAGGTCCCACCGAGACAAGCCATTACAGACATTATAGACACCTGATACACAAAGGAGAATGTCATGCTTATGATGGTACAAATCTTCTCGTTGGAACTTTGTATCCAGAACATGTTCCATAGGTTCCAAGTGCTGCCTAAAATCATATCCGATACAGCAAGTATCTGGTAAAGAACTCTCATGTAATCTTGAAGCTCCTTTTGGCGCCTAATAACAACCAGGACGATCGTGTTTAAAACTAAAGACAAAGTTATCATAAGGATCCTAACGGCATCAGGCTCTATTGCCATTTCGGCTGCCAGCTCTTATTTGTAAGTACCAGGAAAAATGTCAGATGGGAGTTTTGAAGGCTAGTCGGTCGATTTATTGTAAGAGAACCGTTGGCCCCAGGTTGAATTAGTCGGTATAGCTTTTATTCTCAGGTCGATTCTAGAAAAATGCAACTGAAGTTCAAGAAAAAGTGGATTTGTGCTGACTACAGTCTGAAACAAGTGACTTTTAGTGCATCAGATACGATCAATATTAGCTCACTGTAGAGCAATAAATTCGACTTCGTTAACGACAGCATACAAGTTAATTTATTATTACGCCTGTTTCAAAAGTTGGCTCACGGTGGTCTGAATCTGTTCTGAATAAGCAACCTTAACTTATAGATATCAAATGGTGGAAAGTGACTGACAACTTGATTTAGTTTTACATTGAGAGATTAATAACCCATCAAATATTAAACGCAACCACTGATTTACAAGAGTTCAATCAACAATACAATAGTGCTTTCAAAGTAAATTCGGTCATAGGAGAACGTCAATTCAACTGTAACCATGGTTACGTCCGCGTGGATTCCGTTTTGAATTATGAAGAATCTACGCTTTGCGCAGTTGTTAGTACTTAGATTAAAGGCCCGGTCACACAGCCCTCCACGGGCGTATCGCGGCCGAATCACGGCCAAAAATTTCTGCCCGTGAAGCAGACGCTGTTGGACGCTTTGAGGTCGCGATAAAGACGCGATACAGCCGTACTTTACCCGTCGTTACACGCGGTAAGAAATTCACACGCGGTTGGCCGCGCGAAAAAGTTTTGGGCTGCCCAAAAATTTAGACCGCGGGTAATCGCGGGCGGTACACGTGGTACACGTGGTACACACGCGGTAAAGACGCGGTACAGACGCGGAACGAACGTGCTAGGACGTGCTACGGCCGCGGTTAAGACGTGGTTACACGCGGAATTGGACGCGAAATTTTAGCGGGTAATCGCGGGTGGAGCACGGTCATAGCACGTTTGTTCCGCGTCTGTACCGCGTTGTTATCACGTGCATTAGCGTGTGTACCGCGTGTAAGCGTTGTAGGCCGCGGTACCGCCGCGCTTCACCCGCGATAAGGACGCGGAACAGTCGCCGGCGTCTGTTCCGCGGGCATACCACGGGTAAACCGCGGGTAAGCCAATTTTGCACATTTTCCACCACGGGCAACCGCGGGCAAAAAAAAATCGCGAAATTTTACCCGCGATACAGACGCGAAAGGCTGTGTGACCGGGCCTTTAAATCATCTGTATAATTACTTACTGTGTTTAAAGACAGGGACAGCACGTTGGAAGAAAAAAGTTGAAGCATTATGCTAGACTACATGATGGATCATGTCAATTAAAATGGAAACGTTTTGAGAAGAAAAAAATGGAACTAAAGAAATCTTTACTGGTGTTTAATGGTGAAATTTAAAAAAAAACACGGTGCTCAGCCTCAACGTATGCTCAAAAGTTGCAAACGCTATTGTAAGATAATTCAGTTGGTAGGATTTTAAGACAATAAGCTTGTTCGTGGTAACACCTTCACTTGTGCACTTAAAGGTCATACCGAAAAGTATCATTTTTTTTTGTTGGCGCTCCTTATATCGAAGCATAACATAGTAAAATCGTAAAAAGTAAGCAGAAGTAATTGGCTCTTCAGTATAATACGCTGATATTATTTGTGGGATAGAGTCATGCGAGTCGAGCTAAAAATTAAGGTCATGACGTGCATTAATTTGGCCAATTGCATCTTTTTGATGATTAATGTCACTGTTTGATTATTCATGATTATCAATGGACTGAAAAGTGCATCAAAACATATTATGGATCAAATGCACTGTATTGCATACACAAATATTATTCGAAACGTAGACAACTTCGATTTCAAATTTAACTTTCATTCCAAAAGGAGCTAAACCCAAACTCGTTTCATTGCAATAGGATTTAAATCCACTGTGGTGATTACGAATTTTTTCATTTGACCACGTTTCCTCAAGCTAGGTTTTATGATTTTTCGTTTGTTGTGGTAGGCCTATATGGTGCAATTACCATCCCAGACAATCAGTGTAAAATGTCAATGAATGTAACATATCCAAATCATTTTAACGAACATTTTTGGATTTAGCTCCCTTTGAAATGAAACATCTGAAAGCGGTTTCTCTAGAGGAAAAATGGCTTTATGCATTAGAAAATGTATTAACTCTTATCGTGCCACAGGGCTAATCCCCATTGTGCCAGGTTGTTTTGGAGATAATCTGATTAACGCGATGGTTCTATGAATGGCGAGTGCAAAACACACAGCACAGCCCAATGAGCATGAACAATAACTGCTCCTACGAAAGTGTGCACGCACGCTCATGGCACTCTATAGGTAGCGTGCATGCAGCCTCATGGCAGGCTATGAGTTAACCAATACAGATGAAAATATGTGTTCTGTTAGCAGTAATGTGTAATTGTGTTAAACGGGCAAAAATAGACGGTCAACCGCAGTTTCATTCCAAAAGGGGCTTAATCCTCAAAAATGAGGATTATACAGATTTATACAATTATTTATGTATAAAGTGATCTCGCCATTTTATTGTCAGTGATCACGTCTGTGTGTTTGCATTTCACCGACTGTTTTTAATCAAATTTTGTGGTCACGGTATGGCAATAAGCATACAGTTATCCCGTCAACAGCACGTTTCCACGCGATTGTTAACATCTATGTTCAATAATATCAGGAGACCTGCTCATAAATTACATCAGGTTCATTTTTCTGAATTTTGAAGAAATCGACCTCTGGTAAATTTGAAGTTCGATAAAACTTAATAAGGTTATTTATATTCTACAAACAAATCGATTGTGTAGCGCAATTTTCTTTGAAAAAACAGGGCGCGTCACGATTTTCTCCATTAAGTATTACATGTATTATATTACGTCTGCACATATACTGAAGAATCGACAAATTTCAAATGAAAATAATTTTATTTCCTCTTGTATATCTGAAATTATGAATACGTCATACGATTTGAGGTAATTCTTTCGATCAAATGATTCAGGCTATATTAAACAAGAAAAATCAAGAATTACAAACAAAACATGATCAAACAAACTATTAAACACAATCAATATACGAGGAAAAAAAAAAGCGAAATTTCAGTTCATTGATTTACGATCGAGAGTAAATCAAGCATTAACAAGTTCTTAAATTTAACCTCAAGAAAAATCTGTGGACTTTTGCCGTATGAAATAAATATTATCGATAATAGCGTTAGAGCATTTTGTCCTTCAAACGTAAGTAAACATGTAAATGCACCACAAGTATAGCTTGTGTTTATACAGCATAGCCACAGAACCTGTATATATTGCCTGTGGCGTGCAATCGTATGTAGAAATACAGTTCTTTATATCAAAGTTATATTCAGTAAGGTTTTGTGTTGTAGCTTTCTTCAGCACAAAGGCTTTATTTTTTGTTTGGCAAAGAAATTAAGTGTTTCTTTTCTATATGACAGGTACAGCAAGGTAAACAGTACCCATGCCTTAAAAAATGAAATTATATGTAAGTCACGTTGAGCATCCACTGATTAAATCTTGATGAATAGAACTGATGCTTTTAAGATCAATACAGGTGTTGTAACTCACCAACCGTTCATTTAGGACAAACAGGCTCCTACTTCTTCTTTTGTTTTCCTTTACTCTTCTAAACTATGTAAATATCAGCGTGTGCCCACGTTTTGCTCGTATAAAAACATAACATGAAATAGTCATGGTCATTGCTTTCCGGAGAAGATGGCATCGAACCTGACTCAAGATAGCTCTACTGTTCAGTCTTCTTGGAATATGGGTGCTGGTGTGTTTCTAATTTTCTGTTCATCCTTTCTAAATATTATTGTTATAGTCATCATTAATCAACAGAAGAAGATGCAGGACATCATGAAAGTTCTTTATCGAATTCTGGCTGTTTTAGATCTCGCTTTTGGACTTCTTTGGAACATGTGGTCTATATTTTGGTTTCGTTTGAACGACTTGAACTCCTGCATTCTTTTGACAAGACTTTTTGTGTTTCCTACCTATGTAACGTTCATTGCCATCATGGCATGTATATCTGGCATCAGTTTCATTATGTATCTACTGATTAGCCGCCCCCTGCGCTTTTACAGTATTGTCACACCGACCAGATTACGAGTGGCTTTTGTGGTCACATCTATTCTGATTCTGTTGATATCGTTGACCTCGCTTCCTTTCAATGCTTCACCGTTTTACCAGCTTCGCGTAAAGCAATGCATTTTCAATACTACATTTAATATCGGTACTGTCGACTTGGTAGAAGTTATGAATTCTATGTTATTTCTTGCCCCCGTGATCGTGACATTTGCCCTTTTGACCGTGATTTCCATCAAGCTCATTGGAATTGTGCGCAAGCAGTCAAGAGCCATTGACAATATCGAGGTGCAAGTAGCCCCCCATGTTTACAACATAGCACCCAATGACATGGAACAACGTCATAACCATCGGGTCCAGAGTGGGTATGACAGTCGACAGAGAAAAGGCAAACCAAGAATCATCCAGCGATATAAAGGAGTCCTTACTATTCTTCTTATCTCCTGGTCGTTCGTACTTGGATGGACACCATTTTGTATCATCAGGACTGTCCCAGGCGCCAGTGCATCGAATGCTCTCATCATCTTGGATAAGTTTGCAGTATCTACCACGTGGATACAACCTATCGTATATTTGGTGACAAATGGAGAGGCGAGGGAGATTTTTCTTTCTAGATTAGGCCTACGACGAAGTACTCTTCAGTGACATACATAATGTTTTTAAATCGTTAGACACATTTACTGTTCTGATGATGCTGTAGAAACATAATGTGCCCTGGGGTCCACTATGAGACGATGCCACAGAGGTGACAGAGCAGTTCGTTGATCAGAAAAAAAAGCTTTTCTATGTTCCGGGTGTATGGATCAGAACAATAAAAGTTCAACAAGTATACACCCAGGATAATGAGACTACTAAGTTGTTTTTTTCAGTCCTTTCCAGATGCCTCGTCACACAGAGTTTCACTTCTCTTAAAATTGTAAACTAATACGACTGTTCTAGAATCATAAGAAAGGGAATATGTTTTCAGAACATTGAAAAATATTTGAACAACTGCTATTTCCAAAAAGATTTACAAGATCCACGACATCAACAAATTAAGGTTCTTTCGGAATATCTTAGTTTTTTTTGCGATGTGGGGGAAGGTTATGAATAATACGAAGGATTGCCCAAGAATGACCTGGAACTTTGTATTCATGGGTAGGATAGTTCAGCTCCCTAACACCGTAAAGGCCCGCATATCCATATTTTACTCTTCAAGCCTTCAAAGGATGCCCCGGAATCATATCATCGTCCCTTCTTTCGTGACTCCACGGCTACATAACTCCTAGACATAAATCATGAATATAAACTAAACATGGAATGTTTATTCATGATTACTCTGAAAATCAGCGGCAGTGAGATGCATTTTCAGGTCATCCACAATCATTTTGAGGACTGCCACGGTGTATGTTCAAGAAGTGTGAAACTTATGTTACTGTTCAATAACTCAAGGTTATTTTTGGACTGAAAAGTGCATCTGATACATCATAATCGAAAGCAATCGAAGGCATTCAAAAATGTTTTTTCGAAAGGTTTATTTCAAATTTCCTTATTTCCAAAAGGATATAAATCCTCTCTAACGATTGCAGATGTATAACTTTGAACCACGTTTCCTTCAGCTAAGTTGTACAATATTTGTTGTTTATGATGCAGTCAATATTCTAGACGATCAGTCCCAAAAAATCATAAAAATTTACGTATCCAGAGTATTTAAACAATTATTTTTGGATCTTGCTCCTTTTGGAATGAATCATCTGAAAGTGTTTTTCACTAGAGGACAAATATCCTTAAAAAAGAACAATTCAGTAACCAATAAACATTAGAAAACATGATCAAATATGTTCTGCTAGCAGTCTCTGTGTTTCGTGTCGGATTTGATTAGTGATTATGTTTGTGCGTGTGTGTATGGGTGCGCGCGCTTTTGGATTTATGTGTGCGTGTGTGTTGAGGGTGTGTGAGTATGTGTGTTTTATGTGTGTATGAATGGAGAGCAAAAGAAGGAAAAAGCGAATAAAGTTACCAATAATGATGACATACTTTTATGTTCCCAAATCAAAAGTAAATGGCTAATTTTGCCCTCCAATCTCGTCATTTTGTTATCAGTGATCACGTCTGTGTGCTTGCATTTCGACGTCTTTTTCGAAATCAAAATCTGTCGCCACGGAATGATAATAAACATACGGTGTATTTGGTGTAAATTAGCTCTCCTTTAGAATTTACGTAATTTTAATATTGGATTATATTGGATATCCGAAGTATTTAAATTTAAATGTTGTGATACTGTCTAAAGCAAGTTTTCACGAGATTTTTAAAATCAATGTTCAATAATAGCAGGAGACCTGCTTAAAGATTTTATCAGTTTTACTCTTCTTAATTTTCAAGAAATCAACCTCTGGTAAATTTGAAGTTCGAAAAAAGACTAGGTTATTTTATTCTCCAAAAAAAAGAAAAAAAAATCGCAATTTTCCTCGAAATAACAAAGCGCGTTACGCTTTGCTCCTTTACGTTTTATATTAGTCTGCACATAAATGATATTAGATATAAACTACACCATTTTCGTGTACCTCAGCAGCAGCCATCTCTTTCATGAAGAGTCGACGAATGTCACCCTTGAAGAAGTGCATGCCAATTGAACAGCCTAAAAAAATGGTTTTACCTACAGGCGTTCGGTCATATTACTTCCATTGGCTTGGAGAGCGCAGGTAATAAAGCAATGAAGCGGTGTTGTGGTGCAGTGGATACGTCGATGGCCTATGAATCACATAGTTCGCGGTTCGAATCCCACTGCGACACTAATTTCCCAAAGAAGTATGCTAATGGATTGCAATCGTATGGAGGAATACAGCTTTTTTTAATTAAATTTATATTTAATTAGGTTTTGTGTTTTAGGCACATTCAGCACAAAAGCTTGTTTTGGGGGTTTGGCAACGAAATTAAGTCTGCAAAGGAAATAGACATGCATCCTGTCCAATTCGTTTTGTTTTTTCTCACTAATTGGACATGCCTTTTATACGTACGTGTGTGATTGATGCAAGTGATAGGTGATCGTTAAGGCTGTCACAATTTACTGAATAACCAGAATTTTAGCCAGATTACTCACGTGGCAGGTACATCAAGGTAAATAGAAGCCATGCTTTAAAAACATGAAATTGTATGTAAGTCACGTTGAGCATCCACTGATTATATCTTGATGAATAAAACTGATGCTTTTAAGATCAATTCAATTGATGTAACTCACCAATCCGTTCGTTTATGTGACAGACAAGCTCCTAATCATATTTTTTTTCCTAAAAATGAGCGAGTGCCCGCGGTTTGTTCGTATAAAAACATGATAACATGAAATAGTCCTGAACATTACTTCCCGGAGAACATGGCATCAAACCTGACTCAAGACAGCTCTTCTTTTCTGTCTACTTGGAATATGGGTGCTTATGTGTTTCTGATTTTCTGTTCATCGTTTCTTAATATTATTGTTATAGTCATCATTAATCAACAGAAGAAGATGCAGGATATCATGAAAGTACTTTATCGACTTCTGGCTGCTTTAGATCTCGCTCTTGGACTTCTTTGGAACATGTGGGCCATTTTTTGGTTCCGTTTTAGCGACTTGAACTCATGCATTCTTATAACAAGACTTTTTGTGTTTCCTACCTATGTATCGTTCATTTCCATCATGGCATGTATATCTGGCATCAGCTTCGGTCTGTATCTACTGATTAGCCACCCCCTGCGCTTTTACAGTATTGTCACACCGACCAGATTCCGCGTGGCTCTAGTGGTCACGTCTCTTCTGATTCTGCTGATATCGGGGACCTTGCTTCCTCTCAATGCTTCACATTTGTATCAGTTTAGCGTAAAACGATGCTTTTTCTATACTCAATTTAATATCGATAATGTGAACTTGGTAGAAATTATGAATTCTATGTTATTTCTTGCCCCCGTGATCGTGACATTTGCCCTTTTGACCGTAATCTCCATCAAGCTCATTGGAATTGTGCGCAAGCAGTCAAGAGCCATCGACAATATCGAGGTGCAAGTAGATCCCCATGTTTACAACATAGAACCCAATGACATGGAACAACGTCCTAACCATCGGGTCCAGAGTGGGTATGACCGTCGACAGAGAAAAGGCAAACCAAGAATCATCCGGCGATATAAAGGAGTCCTTACTATTCTTCTTATCTCCTGCTCGTTCGTACTTGGATGGACACCATTTTGTATCATCAGGACTGTCCCAGGCGCCAGTGCATCGAATGCTCTCATCATCTTGGATAAGTTTGCAGTATCCACCACATGGATACAACCTATCGTATATTTGGTGACAAATGGAGAGGCGAGGGAGATCTTTCTTTCTAGATTAGGCCTACATCGAATTATTCGTCAGTAAAAGACATTGAATATTGTCAAATTGTTAGACATATTTACTGTTCTGTTGATGCTGTAGAAACATAATGTGTCCTGGATTCCCCTTGAAGGCGATGCCAAGTAGGTGACAGGGCAGTTCGTTGATCAGAGAAAATCCTTTCTATGTTCCGGATGTATGGATCACAACAAGGAAAGTTCAAAAAGTATACACCCAGGGTAATGAGACTACTAAGTATGCTTGTTTCAGTCCTTTCCAGACGCCTTGTTGCAGAGAGTTTCACTTCTCTTCAAATTGTAAACTTGCATATGGCTCCGAATAGTCTCATTGGACAACGCCCCCTATCGTCAGAGTCCAGCAGCCTAACATGTTAGCCTACTGACTTTAACCACCCCCCCCCAAAAAAAAAAAAAAAAAAAATCGTTATTTTTTTTTTTTTAAACAAAAAGCACATCCACCCCCAGCTCTTTCATTGGAACCCTCATGTCCCTTTGACTTTTGAATGTTCACCCACCGTAATTTGGTCAAAATAGGTCGATAGCTCGCCATTGCCCATATAACACATGTGAAACAGGTCGAACTTGGACGCAATTTGCCACGCGATTGTAAGGTTATAGGTCAAGCACACGAAGGATAACAAGCATGAATTATAATGGATCAGTTCTGATTTGTTCATTATGTCCATTTCAGCCCCCCCCCCCCCCATCGTAATTTTTCCATTTAGTATAGGCAAGCATTTTGCCGAGGTAAGCACAACCATGCATATTCATGATCGCCATGGACTATTCGATTATTTACAGAGGGGTGCAATTGTGCACCACATCAAACTCCCCTACTTTAAGTCAAGTATTTCATTGTATTATGTAGTTTGGTAGATTTATTTTAATAATTGTTTAATTATCAGATATCAATGATAGTTTAAAGATATGGAAAATTTTCTTGTATCTTATATTCAGCAAGGCAATCTCACATACAAATTCACTACCAAGTGTCGTCTAATCCGCCGATTGCCGTCTGCTATATACGTCCAGCGAGCGAAAATGAGACAACCGGAGCAATATGCAACTGCTCTGGAATCATAGGAAAGGGGAAATGTTTTAGAACATTGAAAAATATTTGAACAACTGCTATTTTCAAGAAGGTTTACACAAGATCCACGACATCAAAAAAATTAAGGTTCTTTCGGAATATCCTAGTTTTCCTGTGATTTCGGGGAAGGCTATGAAGGATACGAAGCCTTGCCCAAGGATGACCTGGAACTATGCATTCATGGGTAGGATCGTTCAGCTCCCTAACACCGTAAAGGCCCGCATACCCTTCAAGCCTTCGAAGGATGCCCCGGAATCATATCATCGTCCCTTCTTTCGTGACTCTACGGCTTCATAACTCCTAGACATAAATCATGAATATAAACTAAACATGGAATGTTTATTTACGATTACTCTGAAAATCAACGGAAATAAGATGCATTTTCAGGTCATCCTCAATCATTTTGAGGACTGCCATGGTGTATGTTCAAGACTTGTGAAACTTATGTTACTGTTATATAATTCAAAGTTATTTTTGGACTGAAAAGTGCATCTGACACATCAAAATCGAAAGCAATACAAAAGGCATTCAAAAATGATTTTTCGAAAGAGTTTATTTCAAATTTCCTTATTTCCAAAAGGATATAAATCCTCTGTGACGATTACAGATTTATAAATTTGAACAACGTTTACTTCAGCTAAGTTGTACAATATTTGTTGTTTATGATGCAGTCACTAGTCTAGACGATAAGTACATTTTTTTTTTTTAATTTATGTATTTAGAGTATTTAAACGATTATTTTTGGATCTTGCTCCTTTTGGAATGACACATCTGAGAGCGTTTTTCACTACAGGAAAAATGACCTTCAAATAAGAATAATTAGGTAACCAATAAACATTAGAAAACACGATAAAATGTGTTCTCCTTGCAGTTTTATGTGTTTCGTGTTGGATTTGATTCGTGATAATGTTTGTCCGTGGGAGTGTGCGTGCCAACGCGCTTGGTTGTGTATGTGTGTTTAATGTGTGTATGAGTGGAGAGCGAAAGAGGGAAAAGACGAACAAAGTTACCAGTAATGATGACAAAGTTTAAGTTCCCAAATCAAAATTAAATGGCGTATTTTCCGCTCTCATCTCGTCATTCTTTTGTCAGTAATCACGTCGGTGTGGTTGCTTTTCGACACTTTTTTCGAAATCAAATATTGTGGCGACGGCATGGCAGTGTATTAGGAGTAAAGCTTTTCTTTAGTATTTACGTAATTCTAATTTTGGATTATATTGGATATCCGAAGTATTTTACTTTAAATGTTGTGATACCGTCAACAGCACATATCCAAACGATTTTTAAAATCTACGTTCAATAATATCAGGAGCCCTGATCAAAGATTATGCCAGGTTAACTCTTCTAAATTTTGTACGAATCGAACTCGTGTAAATTTTTAAGTTAGATAAAGCTTAAGTTATTTTTTTTTCTCCAATCAAATCGATTATATAGCGCATTTTTCCTTGAAAAAACAAACGCATCACGATTTGCTCCATTACGTATTAAATTACATCTGCATACAGGGGCGTACGCAGGGGGGGGGGGTTTGGGGGTTCAAACCCCCCCCCCCCCCCCCCCCTTTGGTATTTTAATGTATGTAAACCCCCCTTAAAATACTTTAAAAAAACCCCCCCCCTTGGTTTTTTTTTTTTTTTTTTTTTTTTTTTATTATAAAAAAAAAAAAAAAATTATACCCACGTCTAACCTAAATAAGGTGACCTTACCCCCCCCCCCCCCCAACGACAAAAAATGTCAAATTTTGAAATTTCGAGACCCCCCCCAAAAAAAGGGTCCGCTTACCCCCCCCCCCCCCCCCCCCCCCCCCCCCCCCCCCCCCCCCACTGAGCGACCTTTCGGCTGGCTGAGTCCTTGCAATTTTTTTTTAACCTTCCTAAAAAAAAAAAAAAAGTGTCTGCTTACCCCCCCCCCCCCCCCCCCCACTGAGCGACTTTTCGGCCGGCGCGATTTTCAAATTTTCGGGAGCAAAATATTTTAAACCCCCCCCCCCCCTTGGAAAAATCCTGCGTACGCCCCTGTCTGCATATATACTAAATCTTAACTACATTCATTTTTTCGACATTTTCTTGCCACCTTCATGTAAGCGGCAGCAATCTCTTTCATGTATAATTTTCTTTCCTCGTGTACATCGGGTATCGTGTAGGCGTCATACGACTTGCGCCAATACTATCTATCAAAGGATTCAGGCTATAATAAACAGGAAATAACGCATTTTGTATAGAAGTATTAAATCGTTTAGCCAAATATATGCGCACGTGATACCACTTAGCTGACATATGACTGTGTCATTTATTAGCGCAATGTTTACCCCACTTGAGGGATTTTTATCCTTAAAAAATTATTGTTATTATGATTATTGTTATTATTATTATTGTTATTACTATCGTTATTATCATTCGGAATGTCCTCAGGTGTAATTCTCATTTAGTCCATGTTCCGTCAACTTCTCAGTTTCCGACGAGATCAAAACCTTGCACTTATTTTATTTATTTATCTATTTATTTAATTATTTATTTATCTGTTTATTTATTTATTTACTTTTCTCTTGATTTTATTTATCTACTCATATTTTACTAAGTTGGCTTCATCAGTTATACGAAACTGTTTTACGAAATTCCTTGCAAAAGGACATTATAATACAAGATACAAATATTATAAACACAACATGATCAAATAAACAATTAGAAGGAAGCAATATGCGAGACCAACAAGATTGTAGAATCTGAACCCAGTGGCCGAATTCACAAAGGAGGTTTGTCGACAAACCTAGGTTTATGTGCGTCATAATATGACGCGTTTTGACGCGTTTTTCTTTTTTACAAACCATGGCCAGTGTGTTTATATCAAGAGTAAATCATGCATTAACAGATTCTGAAATAAACCTGGTGAAAAATCTGTGGACTTTTGCCGTTTGGAGTAAATGTAAGCGATATTATTGAAGGAGCATTTAGTCATTCAAACGTAAACTAAACAGATAAATGCATCACAAGAATAAATGGTATTTATATGGCATAACCACAAATGTTATTGAAAATATCGAAAACTGATACAGAAATAATGATGCCAGTGGAGTGCAATCGTATGCAGGAATACATTTTCTTTTTTAAATTTATATTTACTATAAGGTCTTGTGTTGCAGGCACATTCAGCACAAAAGCCTTTTTTTTTTTTGGTTTGGCGACGAAATTAATGTCTGCAAAAAACAGACATGCATCCTGTCCATTTCGGTTCTTTTTTCTCACTAATTGGATATGCCTTTGTTAAGTACGTGTGTGATTGATGCAAGTGATAGGTGATCGTTAAGGCTGTCACAAATTTACTGAATCACCAGGATTTTAGCCAAATTATCACGTGGCAGGAACAGCATGGTAAATAGTACCTATGCCTTAAAACATGAAATTGTAAGTCACGTTAAGCATCCACTATTTATATCTTGACGAATAGAACTGATGCTTTTAATACAGGTGTAACTCACCAATCCGTTTGTTTATAAAATGACAGACATGCCCCTACTGTTACTTTTTTCCTTTACTCTTCTAGACTATGTAAATATGACCGAGTGCCCACGTTTTGCTCGTATAAAAAAAAGATAACATGAAAAAGACATTTACATTGCTTCCCCGAGAAGATTGCATCAAACCTGATTCGATACAGCTCTTCTTTTTAGTCTACTTGGAATATGGGTGCTGGTGTGTTTCTGTCCATCGTCTCTAAGGCCATTACAAGATATATACATGTTTAGCGTCCCCGCCCGCTTCCTATTTGGGGGCCGCCTATTATTATTATTTTTTTTTTTTTTAAGAACAAATTATTTATTTTTTTTTGAGAAAAAAACCTGAAAAAAACTACTACAGCTGAACTATTTCTGACTTAGAAAAAAAAATGTCGGCGGCCATCTTGCAAAAATAGCCCGACTGTCAGGGAAATTGTACCGAGCGGCCATTTTGAGCGGCCATTAAAAAAAAAAAAAAAAAAAAAAGGGCCTGCTCTTTCTTATTTTTTCGAAAAAGCAGGACGCTAAACATGTTTTTTCTAATTTGGCCTAAATGTTATTGTTATATTCATCATTAATCAACAGAAGAAGATGCAAGATATCACGAAAGTACCATTTTTATCCTGGTTGTTTGAGACTTCTTTGGAACCTGTGGGCTATATTTTGGTTTCTTTTTAACGATTTGAAATCCTGCATTCCCATAACAAGACTGTGTTTGTTTCCAACCTATGTTTTATGAAATGCCATCATGTCATGTATTTCTGTCATTAATGTCATCAGCTTCAGTATGTATGTTCTTCATAACTCAAACCCAACCCACGCTAACGTTACCATGGTGACAGATGTATTGTTGTTTTCTCGTGTGCAAGTTTGCTTCGAAAATATTAACACAATGTGAACAAAGTGAAGAGAGCTGATTTCACATCAGTGGCCCCTTCGGCCTGTAAAGGGTGGTTACCTCTCCGTGTGAAACTTAAATCAAGTTGTCGGTCACTTTGCACCATCTAGTATTTGTTAATCAAGGTTGTTTATTTAGAGCAGCAGCTTCAGATCATGTTGAGTCTATTTTTGAAACAGGCGTAATAATGGATCAACTTGTACATTGTCGCCAAAGCAAAATTTATACAATGATGTTATAACGTATAAGATATTTTTCGTATCCGATGCGCCAAAAGTAACTTGTTTAGATTTTGATCAACACGAATCCACATTTCTGTCGAACGGAATCTTAAACTTTAGTTGCATCTCCCCCGAATCGGCCAAAGAAAATCCAGTTTTACCAGCCACTTAAACCTGGAACCGCCTGTTCTCTTACAATAAAATCGACGTGCTAGCTTTTGAAAATTCCAACTTGCAGTATTGATCGAGACAGGCACCTACATCGTTTTCTGGTCTATTAAACAAAATAGAGCAGGCAGCTGAAATGGCAAATAGTGGGACTGTTGCACCAAAATTCATGGAGCCTGATGCCTATAGGATCCTAATAACTACTATGACTATTGTTTTGAACACGATCATCCTGGTCGTTAATAGACGCCAAAAAGAACTACAAGAATACATGAGAGTTCTTTACCAGATACTTGCTGTATCGGATATGATTTTAGGAAGCACTTGGAACCTATGGAACATGTTCTGGATACAAGGGTCTAACGAGAAGATTTGTACAAACGTTATCATGACATTCTCCTTTGTGTACCAGGTGTCTGTGCTATCTGTAATGGCTTGTCTCGGTGGGACCTGTTTTAATCTCTATCTTCTCGTCACGAGGCCTTTGCGCTATTATACGATTGTAACAAGATCCCGATTCTACACCACAGTTGCCGCCACATTCTTGGTGACTTTACTAATCTGTGGATTATATTTGCCTATTCCGAATTCGCCTTTGATCAAACTCTTAGTTGAACGTTGCATAGCGCGTGACAGCGTCGTAAAGATTCAGTGGCCTTCAATCGTTCACACCATTTTCAGATCTTTCCAATTTGCGCGACAATGCTTTTTACAAAAAATATTCTATATCAAACTGCTAGTCATTGCATGTAAAGTAAATAAGGTTGAAGCCATTCATGGGAACCCTCGTGTCCTTGCCAACAATGTTAACATGGAGAATCGCAATCACTTTCAAGCAGACCGTGGTCCAGAACATGCGCAAATTCGCGTTGTACGGAACGGCAACGTAAATCTTGATCGGTTGCGCAAAAGAGGGCTGAAAGGTTTCGTTACAGTTTTTCTTCTAACAGGTTCGTTTTATATTTCATGGCTACCTTACGTCGTCACATACTGTTAAGAAACACTAACAAAGCCCATGAATGTTTTGCTTACGATATTATTTTTTCGATACTATCTTAAAAGATAGATAAATATAAAACGAAATAAATATATTTTTAAAAAATACAAAAATGAGAGATATAACACGTGCCGTAAAGTATTTTGGTGACAATAGTCAAATTACTGACTAATCGCCAATAAACCAAAACACAACAACAACAACAACATTCTTGATACCATTACGTTCATTTACAACGAATATCCTGGACATTTATTATCAGGGAGCAGTGCATGCGTACAGCCAATGATTTACCTGTTGGCGAACGCTGTGAAGCTCTCCGTCGGTGGTTCAAACAAATGACATGTAAGAAAGTTGGATTTTTTACATGAAGTTGGTTGCGAAAAAGATCACTGAAATCAAGACGAACTGTCCCATTGAAAGTTGGGTATTTGACTGATATTGAACGTCTCCATCAAGCTTCGAAAGTTAAACTTGCAATTGACTAATCATGTACATACGTAATCATAAATGTATATTAACAATTAAATAATTAAGTTTAACCATGTAATAAAAATCATTGATACATTTTAGAAGGTGTTCATATTTTAGGAGGAATGAACAAAATCAGATCAAAACAATAACGATTGCGGAAGACATTATTTGCAATGCCAAGTGTTCTACATCATAACGATGATTTGTTTTAATCTTTCCTTATAATTCTTAGGTGTGATAATGATATGTGATTTTGTATTAAAATCTACGTGATACTTTGCGTTAAATCACACCGCTATTCGTGTTATGTGCTAAAATACAAATTATGTAAATAAATTATTAGGATGCTTCATTTTCAAGTACCCTTTGATCAGAAGTGAGATGTTAAAATTGTTTTCATATCAACATGATCAATGTCACATTAATGAGCATGAATTTGTTTATTTGAAAAGATTAAGTAGAAAGTACCAAATCAAATAAATCAAATCGCAGAAAGTATAAGCTTTATTGTGTGTGTGTGCTGGACACTTCGATTTTTTCAGTTAATGAAAAAGTTTTCAATGACAGTGTAACTAATGATACACATGTACATTTTGTTATTAAAGCAAGATTTCAACCCAGTGAGTTTTGATCAAAAGTAAATCATGCATTAACAGATTCTGAAATCAACTTCGAGACAGGTAAATGCATCACAAGTTTAACTAGTATTTATATTTCATAACCATAAACAAACAAATAACACAGAAATATTAATGCCAATGGAGGGTAATTGTATGTAGGAATGCAGCCCTATCAAAAAGTTATATTCAGTAAGGTTTTGTGTTGTACGTACCTTCAGCACAAAAGTTTAATATTTAGTTTAGCAAAGAAATCAGGTGTTCTTGTCTGGAAAAAAATACATGCATCCTGTACAATTCGGTTGTGATTGATGCAAGTGTAGGTAATCTTTGAGGCTGTCACAAGTGACTGAATTACAAGGATCTTAGCCAGATTACTCATGTGGCAGGTAGAGCAAGGTAAATAGTACTCATGCCTAAAAACATGAACTTGTATGTAAGTCACGTTAAGCATCCACTGATCATACCTCGATGAATAGAAGTGATGCTTTTAAGATCAATACAAGTATTGTAACTCACCAATCCGTTCGCTTATATGACAGACAGGCCTCTGCTCCTTTTTTCTCCCTTTACTTTTCTAGACTGTATGTAAATATGAGCGAGTGCCGACGTCTTGCTCGTATAAAAACATGATAACATGAAATAGTCATGAACATTACTTTCCGGAGAAGATGGCATCAAACCTGACTCGAGACAGCTCGCCTTTTCAGTTTACTTGGAATATGGGTGCTAGTGTATTTCTAATTTTCTGTTCATCCTTTCTTAATATTGTTGTTAAAGTCGTCATTAATCAACAGAAGAGGATGCAGGATATCATAAAAATACTTTATCAAATTCTTGCTGTTTTAGATCTAGCTCTTGGACTTCTTTGGAACACGTGGGCTATATTTTGGTTTCGTTTTAACGACTTGAACTCCTGCATTCTCATAACGAGATTTGTTGTGTTTCCAACCTATGTAACGTTCATTGCCATCATGGCATGTATATCTGGCATCAGCTTCAGTTTGTATCTACTGATTAGCCGCCCCCTGCGCTTTTACAGCATTGTCACACCGACCAGATTCCGAGTGGCTTTTGTGGTCACATCTATTCTGATTCTGCTGATATCTGGGACCTCACTTCCCTTCAATGCTTCACCTTTCTATCAGCTTCGTGTAAAGCAATGTATTTTCAATACTCCATTTAATATCGGTAATGACAACTTGGTAGAAGCTATCAATTCTATGTTATTTCTGGTCCCCGTGATCGTAACATTTGCCCTTTTGACCGTGATCTCCATCAAGCTCATTGGAATTGTGCACAAGCAGTCAAGAGCCATCGAACATATCAAGATGCAGGTAGCCCCCCATGTTCGCAACGCAACACCCAATGACATGGAACAGCGTCCTAACCATCGGCTTCAGAATGGGTATGACCGTCGGCAGAGAAAACGCAAACAAGGAATCATCCGGCGATATAAAGGAATTGTTACTATTCTTCTTATCTCCTGCTCGTTCGTACTTGGATGGACACCATTCTGTCTCATCAGGATCGTCCCAGGTGCCAGTGCATCGAATGTTCTCGTCATCTTGGATAAGTTTGCAGTATCCACCACATGGATACAACCTATCGTATATTTGGTGACAAATGGAGAGGCAAGGGAGATCTTTCTTTCTAGATTAGGACTACGTCGAATTATTCGTCAGTAAAAGACATTGAATATTGTCAAATTGTTAGACATATTTACTGTTATGTTGATGCTGTAGAAACATAATGTGCCCTGGAGTCACCTTGAAGGGATGCCACGGAGGTGACAGAGCAGTTCGTTGATCAGAGAAAAGCCTTTCGATGTTCCGGGAGTATGGATCAGAAAAAGGAAAGTTCAGAAAGTATACACCGAGGATATTGAGACTACTACGTATGTTTTTCAGTCCTTTCTAGACGCCTTGTTGCGGAGAGTTTCACTTCTCTTAAGATTGTGAACTTACGACTGTTCTGGAACCATATGAAAGTGAGAGAAAAAAATCAGAACATTGAAAAATATTAGAACAAGAAGGTTTACACAAGATCCACGACATGAAACAAATTAAGTTTCTTTAGGAATATCCTAGTTTTCCTGCGATTTGGGGGGAGGCTATGAATGAAACGAATCCTTGCCCAAGGATGACCTGGAACTATGCATTCATGAGTAGGGTCGTTCTGCTCCCTATGACCGTAAAAGCCCGCATACCCATCTTCTACTCTTCAAGCTTTCAAAGGATGCCCCGGAATCATATCATCGTCCTTTCTTTCGTGACTCTCCGGCTTCATAACTCCTAGAGATAAATCATGAATATAAACTAAACATGGAATGTGTATTCATGATAACTCTGAAAATCAACGGCAATGAGACGCATTTTCAGGTCATCCACAAACATTTTGAGGACTATCACGGTGTATGTTCAAGAATTGTAAAAACCTTTGTTACTGCTATATTATTCAACGTTATTATTGGGTTGAAGAGTGCATCTTACACAACACAGTCGAAGGCAATAATATGATAATAAAATATTTTGTCAAAGGTTTATTTCAAATGTTCCTTTATTTTCAAAAGGATTTTAATCCTCTGTGACTATTACAGATTTATAAATTTTAACCACGTTTCCTTGAGCTAAGTTGTACCAGTTTTGGTGTATATGATGCAGTTACTAGTCTATACGATCAGTCCAAAATTTCAAAAAATTTACTTATTCAAAGTATTTAAACGATTATTTTTGGATTTTGCTCCTTTTGGAATGAAAAATCTGAAAGCGTTTTTCACTAGAGGAAAAATGACCTTAAAAAAAGAATAATTCAGTAACCATTAAACATTAGAAAACATGATAAAATATGTTCTGCTAGCAGTCTCTATGTGTTTCGCGTTGAATTTGAATCGGGATAATGGATGTGCGTGGATGTGTGCGTGTGTGCGTGTGCGTATGTGTGTGTTGTGTTTTCATTCACTAGCGGTTCCAAAGTAGATCATATCGGAAATACAGAAAATATGTTTTGAATTAATATGGAATGGGAAAGATCGAATTAAGATATTAGTATTGTATCAAGGTTATAATGAAGGAGGGTTACGAATGACTAATTTTGGCTCGTTTGTAAAAACCCAACCGGGTAATGTGGGTGAAAAGACTATTGTACGGCGAAAAATCTATAAGATGGAAGCTATACTTTGATTTCTGCTTCAAGATGGTAGTTTTGTTGTAACTATGATTCCAAGTTATTAAGTTTCAAAGTACCTAATTTCTGTTTAGAAATGATCAAAGCATGGGAAGAGTGTTAGAAAATTTAGGAATTTTGAAGAAAAGAATAATCCAATTATTTTTAACAAACAATAAAAAATTCTTATTGAAAAAAAGAAAATGATTTTTGATTAGGAGTTCTTTACACGCAATATAATTTCAATTCAAGATATTTTTGCTGAAAATGTAATGCGGGCAATATCTCCTTTTCAACATTTGGGTTTAAAAGTAAACAAAATTGTTGATGTATATATGGAACTTTGGAGAAGCTATTTTGAGAAGCGGAAAAAAGGATAACTGGGGTTTAGTGAATGTAAGAGAGTATGATATTTTAATGCAGTTTAACAGTACTGTGAAGCTCCTCAGAGATGTATTATCGAGGTTAAACTCGAGAGGTTACACAATTTATTTGTCTTGAATATTCATGATGGACGGGAATTTTCAGATTTTTCAAATGAGGTATGTAGGGAGATATTTAGTAGGCCTAGGAAGGTTACTCTTGTTAACAGACTAAAAGAAATTCAGTATCATTCATTAATTATAGTTGTGATTAAGTTATGATAGAACATCGATACTTCTCGGTTTCGTTTTTTCTGGGACGCACTGTATATGTTTATTTATTTACTTATTCATCTTATTCGTCTTATTTTACCAAGTTGGGTTCATCAGTTATAACGCCACTGTTTTACAAAAATCCTTGCAAAAGGACATCATAATACAAGATACAAATATTAGAAACAAAACATGATGGAACAAACAGTTAGACAAAAATTATATACGAGACAAATAATAGCAAAATTTGAACCCAATCAGTTTATATCAAGAGTAAATCATGCACAAAT